>JAOUQZ010000010.1:17425103-17445569 GCA_028564935.1 Neosilurus hyrtlii | reverse complement strand
CCCCCCACCACCCCCCCCCCCCCCCCCTTTTATACAATTTTAAAATCTCGAACCATATAAAACAAAGTTTAATTGTTATTTCTACTCAAATTTTCTACACAAATATTGTGGTCCTACCACATGGGATGCTGTGCTGCCTGCCAACGTGTGAATGGTTTAGAGTGCGCCACCTGTAGGACTATAGAGGAATGGCAACGTTTTACCACCTAGCATTCAATATAAATTATTAAACAATTTTTTTTAAACCATTTATTTATTTATTTATATTTTGGAGCCAGTGTTGCAATACATAAATCGCTACAGAAAAAAATTGTGATACATAACTGAATCAACCCCCCAGCCACCCCTCTCAAATTATAAGCCTCAGATTATGTGGAGTAGCCACAATGATAATTGTTACTATAGAAATGTTAATATATTAGAACAAGCAGCTTGATAAAAATTTGTGATATAAACCAATCAGATTTGAGTATTTAAGAGCGCTGTGGTATAAGATGATCTCATCTATAATCAAGCTGTACTGTTATTATTGAACTAACAAGTTCATTTGAGCAACACACTGGAGGTATATCTGTAACACGTTAGGATCCATCTACATTGTTGGTAATGCCAATATTTTTCTGGTTTGAAAATCAACAATCCTCCTCCAGAGGTCACCTCAGGTCACCTAGTATAAGCCTGTAGAGTTTTAAGCGATTCTGGTCAGTAATAATGGAGCAATAAGACAACAACAAGGGGACAAAGAGTTTGACCCCCACATACCTCTGGAGTAAAAATGTGGTAATAAACTGAGCGTACATTTATCTTATCCTCTGGGTGTCTTTTCTTCACTGAGCAGCTATGGGGACATTAAATCTATTTTTGGCACTAGTTTTTTATATATATATATATATATATATATATATATATATATATATACACACACACACACACACACACACACACACACACACACACACACGTGTATATATATATAGTTAACTACATGGTTTTTTAAAAATAAATAAATAAATTTCACACTATTATTCAACTGCATGGACATGCTTGACATTTCTAATATTAGGGCAAGAGCAACAATTAGTGAAGGGTCCAGAGAGTCAGTCTGATAAAAGGAAATCCAAGCCACAGCCACACACTAAACGATATATGGAAAGGAAAAGGCAAGATGCTGGATTAGAACAGTGATGGGACATGATAGTCTTCTAAAGTCACTTACGTCTCTACTGGAGCTCGGCTGCCACTGCGAAAAACAACCCCATATCAAACTGTGATCAAACTCCGATTAACATGCCACAGAAATCATAATGTGATTTACAATCCCCATATTAAAGCCATAACAACAATCAAAAGAAAAGTCGCCTTAACATCATGTACGGTGCATGACTCACTTGGGTCCTCCAGACTCCATCGTCGAGGACTTGCTCATGGATATTGTGGTCAAAGCAACAGGCTCAATATTCAGAATGTTGTTCTCCACAGCACTCTGAATTGACTGAGAGAGCTGGAAAAAGACAGGATGAGATCTGCACCAGTGTTCTCTCATTGTACATAAATACAAGGAACATGTGTGCATACAAGGCTTGAACAAACTTACTTCAGAGCAGGTGAAAGAGAGACAAGGCCCGATGTCCTCTTTGTAGATCCGGCTCAGAAAGGCAGATGACCGATCCAGACTCGGTTTCTCTCTCCAAGACAAAAACTCGGCAAACAACACAGAGTCCAACTATGCAAGAGCAATAAAGAATGATTTTTAATCAGTTGCTTCGTTCATTAAATATAATCAACTACAATACTGGTTAGCTTATTGACTGATTAGCAATTATCCACCAGATGTGTGTATTTTACACCTGATGTCACTTTGTGCACTCGGTAAACAGAATAGAAATGCTATCTTTTAAAACTACATCAGATTTTAGAATATACTACACAAAAATATTAGGAAAGCAAACTAGAACAAGGTTTCTATGGTTTATTTTTCCATTTTTTAAAGTGTGACATTGATTACGCTGCCTCCTCCATTACAGTGGTCACACCCACTCAATCACAGCATCATTTAAAACTCATTCGAAGTTGAAATAAACGTTTAAAAATACGAGGACAATACTGTGTAGCTTTATTTGTATTCTTTTGGAAGCTATATTGCTGAAATTTCAGACTAGACTGTTTTAATTCAAACATTTTAACATATTTAAATATTATTATAATGTTGATTGATCCTGAGATAGAGAACCAATCAGATCACTCTTTTACCATGTAGTATATACTAACATTAATCACACCTCAGTGTGGATCAATCCCAATTCTCATGATTTTGGTGTAACCTCATGGCTGAGACAGCAGTCGCATTAATGTGCCCCTGTTTTTAATTCCATATCTACTTCATTCCTGCTTCCCACGATTCCTTGTACAAATAATGGTTGAGATTTTCTTGTTGCTATCCAGTCGGGATTGGCAAAGTTCTCAATTAATCGTTTGTGTTAAGGAAAATAATTAAAATGAAATGAAATGAAAGACAAGCCTTCCAAACTCTCCTGTTACAAATGAACACATCTATATTTTCATCATCAGGTGGTTTTTACTTACATTTTCGAAGTTGCAAACGCAGTGTGCATTAGCCTGTTTGAAAAGGCTGCCGTTTCACTCTTGCAAGTGTGTGAAATCGCAAGAGAAGGACGTGAGTTCGTCAAGATAATGACAATAATAACAGTATACAGATATTACACTAACAAATCAGATATAAAACAAGGAAATTCTAAATAAAATAAAAACAGGCAAATCTATATATAATGCAAGCTTCTGTTTACATCAAACAAGCATCCCCTCGTATATAAGAAGGAATAGTATACCGTGCTGTTAATTCATATTCAAATTAGCTCCATATTGCTAACAAAAATACGTACTAATCCCACGGATTTCCGCTACTTTTTCGCAGTACAATGGTGCGCTCCGGAATGTAGCGTTCTTACTTGTTTTTAATTTTTCCACCAAGTATAATTTTTGAAGCACAGCACATTTTGATAGGAACAGACATAAACTCTGCATGCAAGCGTTTATTACATTTTGGTTTAATTGCCTTTTAAGTAATAAAAACATGGACTTTTATTTATGTATGTAATAAGAGTCATATTTGCTGATAAGAGTTTTTTGTGGGGTTTTTTTGTCAGGAGACATTATTTAACATTTCTTAACTGTCGAGTGTCAGCACATGTGACAGTCATGGTGCTTTTCAGTTTACCCGCACAGGAAATTCTTCAGGACAGAGAAATACACGGTAGATATGTTAGAATTTCTCAATATTGTACTTGTGTATTAATGACAATAAGAGGATTAAAACCTCAAATCCAGGCTTCACTGGAAGGAATAAATCTCAAGACTCTGATATTTTTTACAAAAGACTTAAGAACACACATCTGCTTAAATCTCAACATTGACATGGAAACAGTACAAAGTTTAAATACTGACAGTGAACTTCTCATTTTTCTTTTTTTAAAAGCATTCGATCACAGTGGCCAAGAAGGTCTCATTCGAAGATTTCAACATGTAAACCAACAAGGGTTAAGACTGTTTTTGTAGCACTGCTGACGGGCTGTTCGCTATGAGCCGACTCTCAATAAGGGGAACAAGAAATTGCTGACATGAGTAAAACACGCCTTATTTAACCTCTGCAGCCATTTCGTTCTGCAGAGTTTCATTGTGATTCCAGTGTACAGACAGCAAACAAGAAGGCACAACAAAAAAAAAATTTGAGCCCCTGAGAAAGAAGTAACAGAGGACAGGAGAGCATTATGGAAGTCAAGGACGCAGTAAAGACGAAAGATAAGCTATGAAAAAATTACTTTCAGAGGAAATGCTAGTATACCTCTTTTTCTTCCCGACTCGCGTGTGCATTTTCACTGGGCAACTCTGATTGTAGCTGAGGCAGAGTTAGGGTGGCACTCTTGTTGCGTCTATGTCCTCCCCTCGACCATGACGGAGACCCTCTGGACCCTGGGGACAGTAGTTGGGGGTGGAGCTGGCGGTTAGGGGTCGACGGGGTAGATGTCAGCACAAGGGCCTTCAGTGCAGTTACTTCTGCCTGTAAAACATCAATCTGAGAGAAAAGAAAAGGTGCACAGCGGAGACTGATTTTCAGTAAGGGTTTACAGTCGCATGTACGCAAGCTGCAATATGAGACACTACCTTGCCCTGTGCCTCTTTCAGTTGCTTTTCGGCTGTTGCTTGTTTAACGTTGGCCTCCCGCACCATCTTGTGAGCCTCCTGGAGAAGTGATTTTGGGTCTCAGTTCAGCAACAGTAATACTTTTACTCAACTAATGAACAATGGTATGCCAAATCACGCCCATTAATATTAATAAAAAATAAGCAATATTTAAAAACTCTAAAATAAACAAAACTAAAATAATCAAAATTAAAAGAATCTTAAATAAACAAAACTACAATTAAAATAAACAAAAAACAAACTAAAACTAAAATGAAAACCAACAACAGTAAAATCAACTAAAATAAACAGAATTAAAATAAATGTCTGAAATAAACTAACATTGAAATAAACTAACAAAATTAAAATAAACTACAAATAAACTAAACAAAAATCATCTAAAACATAATAAAAAAAATTACACTAAAATTATGAAAAAAATAAACAAAACTGATAATATTGAGGTAGAAATTCATATAACCAAAAATAAACATAACTCAAAAAAAAGAAAGCTAAACCAAAATTGAGATAAACAAAAAAATTAACAGAGATTAAAATAAATAACAAAATAAAAAACATAAATAAAAAAAGAATAAATATTAATTCAAATTAAATAAACAAAACTAAAATACATTTTAATTAACACAACAACTTTAAAATAAACTAGCATTAAAAAAAATTAAAAATAAATGAAGTAGCATTATACGAGCCGCTGTCACATCGGACTGCGTGCTATGAAACGGTCCTGTTCACCTCAAAGAGACTTGCAGTCAGTTCCTCTAGTTCCTGCTCTAGCTGGTTTCTCAGATGAGATAGTCGCTCACATTCTTCCCCCTTTAACTTCAACTCCTGTACACAAAATAAAAAAACATCAAGATAAAATAACATACTGGTAGACTTTACAATAACTTCATGGCTTACAGTGTACTCATAAAATGTGCGTATATCCGTAACAGGGTGCAAATCAGATCAGGTTCATCTCTGGCATATCTGTATGATCAAACTCACATGGTTAGAGGGTGTGCAAACTTCAACACATGACCTGCAGATTAAATCGCTCATCATTTTCTGTACTCGAGTCAAAGCTAGTTTGAAAACAGTATGACTGGATACAGATCTATGCTGTATTAGACCACGGAAATGGAACGTCAGAGCTCAGAATGATATCACTTTTTATCTCCGTGCTTTTGAGCTATGAAGTGCGGAGGACAAAACATGGAGGCGTCCATGTTGGTCGTTCATAAACAACAGTATATTCGCAGAAGTGTGATACAACTCTAGTATATAGTCAGTGTTATAGATTTAACAAGTGAACATGTCTGCATGCTGATTAAAGTGAATACTTGTTGGATATGCTCATTTCAAAGGACAAAGTGTTGATTTGAGGCCACAAATTTGAACTTGAGGAGTTCCTGAGTAGAAACTAGGGTGGGTGAGGTGTTTACCTTTGTTTTTTACCAGGTCAAAGGGCATGAATTACAATTTATGTTTTCCAGTCAAACATAATAGTGTCTAGAAACTCTCTGTAACCACTTTACTTTGGAACAACCAGTCCAGCTGTTTATTCAGAGCAGATTCAAATCAAGGCAAAGTAGGACTGGACCAGGCCATCACGGGGCATGAGGAAAGATTTGTTTCCCAATGATCTACTCTTCAATACTTACCAGTTCTTTACAATCCATCTGTTTTCACTTTACTTCTCTACATCTCGTATTAGTACATACTACACAGGAACGGTGCAATCTGATTGGTCCGCAATATGGTATGGACAATATTTGGAAACATTACTGAGAGAAGATAATATTTAAAACGACATCATTTGCATATTTTAAAACCGACACAAATATGGCAATTCGTCAATCTGCGCATTTTATTTTGAGAAAGTACACACCTACTGAGAAGAAGCTACAAGGGATACGGCTCATATTGTGGATTTCAAATATAAAGGTAACTGACCTTCAGTAAGGAAACAATCAGTTGAAGCTTCTCAGTGTTACACCAACCAAAAAATGGAACAAAATAAAATAGTGAAAATAGGCCTTCCTTCACAGAGGAGTTTGACCATGTTGACACGTGCGCAGCCGCTTCAAAATTTGTCCGAAGAAACATTGTTTACATGCCAACTTTGTGTCAATTTTTTTTTCTCTAGCTCAAATACCTTCATTGTGAAAAGAATTAACAATTAGGCCAAACGTTTTTATTCATTACTACATTTTATACTTTAAATACATACCTGTCTCATGTATTACAACAACAAAGTCTTAAAATAATATAAATAAAACTCGTAGTTCTTTCACAATCGTTTATAATATATTGTAATATATTGCCGTATGTATTCATTTTATAAACATTTTTACAAAAAATGAGACCTGCTATTAATTAGAAAACATTCATTTTATCCAATCATATCGTTGTACATGTATGCTGTGTGTACAGAAAAAAAATGCTGTCATAACACAGTTTACTTCACCCTTAGTCTGACAGAGTGACAACTGCAGGTTATAAATAGATCTAATTAAGTCAGCATTGTTTTTAAAGTAGCCTATTATGTAACCTGTTCCATGCTTATTGAGCCACCTAGAGACTGTACATAATATTATGTTAGTCTAGTGTAGTATCAGGGAGGAGTACACGTGTGCATGCATGTGTGTTAAAACTAAGCAAATTTATAATCTTTATATAAAGATATAGTTCAAAATAATACTTATATAATATTATGGAGGAAAAGCCAGAAAGTAGCACATCAACGCAGTGCAGTATTGGACATATCTAGAATGAAGAATGTGATAAGACAATATTTATGAGGAAATGTGGACAACTGCTTATTCAGGATTTGTCAGAAAAAGACAGAAACTCTAAATACATTTGTTTTCATCATGAGAAAGTACACGTCTCATTGTATGACCCTTTCAATATACACAAGAAACGAGTCCTGAGTGAGTGAAATTTCATAGGTTTCTCTCTGTAATTGGACTATCATTTAGTAATTAATTTGAATTATACTTAAAAAAATATTTTTATTACTGATGATATTTTATAAACAATACTGGATAGTATTTTTATGTAATATACAGTAGTATTCTTCAGTAAATTCTTCATTTTCGCATATAAACGGTTGACATAGTTAATACTTTTTTCGCCATGAAGGCATTTGAGCTGGAGAGAAAAAAATTAACACAAAGTTGGCATATAAACACTGTACCTTAAATATTTGTTTGAAGTGGCTGTGCACGTGTCAACATTGTCCAACTCCTCTGTGGAGGAAGGCCTATTTTCACTATTTTATTTTTTGTTCCATTTTTCGGTTGCTGTGACACTGAGACAGTTTTTCCTTACTGAAGGTCAGTTACCTTTATATGTGAAATCTACAATATGAGCCGTATCCCTTTTATCTCTTTTTTCAGGTAAATCGGAGACACACAAGCTTAATTTTTGTCTTTCACGGTGGTCAATATGTCAAATCAAACAATCATAGTGCTGGATTGGGTGGTGGGAGACTGGGAACACTCATCTGACCCTGACCCATCATTGGTCGTATCCTTGAGTGTCGATAATTGTTCATCATGAGTCTTTAGGAACACGTCATAGAAGTGGCAAGAAAATCCAAATCATTCGGACATGCTAAACAGACGTCGGTGTGTCCTAGGGTGCCCCAGATTCTACACCGCAGTTCTTCAATTATGTCGCATTAAAAGCCCTGAACTTCATATTCAGACCTGATGCTAGAAATGTATCACCAGTGAGAAAACAGTGTCAGAATGCAGCTGAGTTATGACGCCTTATCCTGGTATAACATGCACGTGACTGTATGTGAGTGAAGCGGTGGTGCAGTGGGCAGTACATCTGCCTCACAGCAAGAAGGCCGTGGGTCCGAGTCCTGAGCGTTTCTGTATGGAGTTTGAACGTTCTCTCCATCATTGCGTGGGTTTTCTCCAGGTACACAGGTTTCCTCCAACAGTCCAAAAACATGCACGTTGATCGTGAATGATCGTGTGAGTGTGTGTGTTGTTTCTGTGATGGTTTGCCGCATGGTTTAGGGTGACCCTGCCTTCGCCCAGCCTCACTGACCGAGCAAGCGAGCGTGTGTGTGTGTGTGTGTTTTGTCCCTGTGATGGTTTGCCGTGCAGTTTAGGGTGACCCTGCCTTCGCCCAGCCTCACTGACCGAGCGAGTGGGCGAGTAAGTGAGTGTGTGTTGTGTTGGCACCTTCTGGGCAGCATCCAGCTGCTCCCTGAGGAACTCTGTGCCTTTCTCTCTGATCTCTATAGAGGAGCTCCGTAGCCGGGACACGCTGTAGGCTTCTCGTCTCCGAGTCTCTGTCTCGTCCTGGAGCATCGTCTCTCCTCGTCCTTCTCCAGACTCCGTCCCAGGTTCCAGCTCCGCCTCAAAGTCTGTTAACCTGCGGAAAAGCAAAACAGCTCAGCGAATCAGTCCGGCGTCGTCGTGTCGTGTCATGTTTGTAAACAAGCCGTCAGCCGTGAATCAGGACCATCTGGGGATCAGTGGCAGGCCTGTAGTCTAAGGTTGATAAACCTCTGAACTGAACCTTCATGTCCAGAAAACAGTCACAGCCTGGAACAGGTTACTTCTAGGAACAAGAACAAAGCAGAACAGCCCTGCTGGAGTCTTAAAGCACTGGAGCTGCAGTGCTCTGGACAAATATGCTGCATGGTAACTTTTAGGCAGGAGGTCCACACCCTTACCCACAAGCATCCGCTTCGCACGAGCGCCTCCGAACTAAGCCTCAGGTCTCAGGTCCTTCCTGCAGCAGTGTCCACAACACACCCTCTCTCAGAACGGGTGGGTTTTCAAAAGGTCCCGCTCGGACGCCTAGGAGCCCAAACTCGTTGAGAATTCAATGTGTTTTGCTTTGACGCCCCGAAACTCCGACACGGACGGAGCAGGAAAACTTTCGGTGGTTCGTCCAGCTGGAGCCGGTCACATGACCGTCGGGCGTCGCTCAGACTCCGCCCACCGTGACGACAGCGCTCAGAAATCCCTGAGATAGAAACATACAAGCCCGGCCACGCCCCAAAGGTGTACAAGGCAGTGACGTTGTATCGGTATCTGGTGACAATAGCAGGGGGCGTGGCCTCCGCATAGAGGGACTTTTTTTTTTTCTTTCTTTTTTTTTTTTTTCCTGGCAACACTGGAAAACACACAGTACAGTCCCAGAGGTAGGAGTGCCAGCACTGTGAGCATGATCCGGAATCATGACTCCTCACCCTTCAACGATAGATGTACCCTAGTGGGTAGAGGTGGCCCGGTGGTAGGGTGCTGGATTACTGATCCCAAGGTTGTGGGTTCAAGCCCCGACTATCAGCAGGATGTTGCTGCTGTTCCCCCAGTGCAGCTAACTGGGTTATCAAAGGCCGGCCATGTCTCTCACTGTCTGTGGTGAGGGGTATGTAAAGTAACCATTGCTGATTTTCGTCAAGAGTAGGCTGTGTAGCCGTCAACATGTTTCTGCCCCGTGATGGCCTGGCGAGCTGTCCAGGGTGTACTCTGCCGTCGGCCGAGATGGGCGCCAGCCTCCCTATGCTTGTGTGAGTTCCTTCCGGGTACACCAGTGATTGTGACTGTGTCTGTGTGTGTTGTCCCTGTGATTGATTGTGGAGTGGTTTAGTTTATTTCCCTGCCCTCGCAGGGTCAGCTGAGTTAGGCTCCAGCCTCAGTGAGTGAGTGAGTAAGTGAGTGCGGGCCTTGTGTTGGCCCCTTCTGTGCATCACCCAGCTGCTCTCTAAGGAACTCTCCGAGACACGGAGATTCATAGCTTCTCGTCTGAGTCTCTGTCGAGTCCTGGAGCATCGTCGAGTCCCAGTCTCTGCGAGGGCATTTCTATGTGGAGTTTGCATGTTTTTCTCGTGCTTGCATGGGTTTCCTCTGGGTACTCCGGTTTCCTCTTACAGTCCAAGGACATACATCTTGGGCTAATTTGATATCCCAATTTGCTCCTGGTTGTGGATGTATTTGTGAATGGTTGTGTGTGTTGCCTTGTAGGATTAAGTGGTTCGGCAAGTGAGTGAATGATATCTGATCGTACCTTTGCTCAGTTTCGGCTCAGATAGGCACCAGCCTCCCTGCGACCCTAGTAGGACTAAACATTTCAGCAAATGAGTAATTAAGGGTAATGTTCTCCTCTGAAAGTTATTCCCATTTCTAATATAATAAAGTATACAGATTTACTGACGAATGTACAGCTATCTTGTATTAAAAGCATTGTACAGTACATGCTCTCACATTACTGAACCAACTCCATGTGATTGTTAAGAGATTTTTCTTTTTCTTTTTTTCCTTTCTTTTTCTAGTTTGTTTTTTTCTTTTTGAAAAATATTTTCTCTTTTTCAGTACTTGGAAACATTGCACTGAGAAGAAAAGAGCCTTCTCTTTTGTAGTCACACTTACATTTCACATGCAGTAGCATGGGGTAAATCTGATGTATTCAGAGCATTCGTTATAAAAGCAACAAAAACGTACTTTCCAACAGGACATTCTTCTTTTTGAGCTCTGTTGTGCTTGCTTCGCTGGTGACCTGAAGAATCTTCATTCCCAAAAAATGCATTTACGGCCAGTCAGCATGAGCTCAGATCCAGGGCTTGGTGTGGATACTACTGAAGGAGAAGAGGATATACACACAGAATAGATTCACCTTAAATGCATCCATCCTCCAGGGGGAACTCATAAATACAACCCAGGCTTTTCCCAAGATCTCTGCATATGTCCCACCATGGTTCTTAAATATTCTCCTACAAAAATATATATTTAATGTTTTAAACTGCACTTAATGTACAAGAGTACTTGGAGAGTGCAAACCTCTGCCAAGCCCAGCAATTTCCTATGAGCTAAAATGTCAATAATGGTTTTATGTTACAATGTTAAAGAATACTTTAAACATTTTCTGGAACCAAAATTTAATCCAAATCATCTCCAAAATTTAATGGAGTTTTCCTTGTCCAGAGGTCCACCTCTGGAAGAAATTTTAATGTAAAAAATCTGTATATAAAAATATAATTTTTTTGTGTAATCCTGGTAACAAAACAAACACACAGATTGAAGGTAATTATTTTTTCCATTATGATGAACAGAGATTACTCCAATGACTTGTGAGTGCTGCAAACATGCAAACGATTAATGATTTGATTAATAGTCTATTAAATGAGTGATCAGTATTGTCTAAAGCTTTAAGAAAGAGAGTTTGTCTCCTCAGGATGGATAAACTCCATCTGGAAATGAACATTCATTCATTCATTTTTTGAGCCTTTTAATCCTAATTAGGGTCGCCCAGCCGACTCCGGGCCAGGGCGGAAATGATCATTTCTATGGGAACTAATGGGAATGTATAGAATTTAACAGAAATTGTCTGAAAATTCGGGGTAATGTATACCAACTGTACCATGTACAAACTAAAGTATGAACATGTTTTCTCATAACCGACATGCATGCAAAATTTTCTAATATGTATATGTATCAGTTGCACAGTGGTGTAGCAGGTAGCACGTCCGCCTCACAGCAGAAAGGTCCTGGGTTTGATTCCTGGGTTTAACAAGGTAGTTTCTGTGTGAAGTTTCCGTGTTCTTAATTTCTTTTTGAAAATTGCCCCTAGGTGTGAGCAGGAATGGTTGTGTGTGTTGGCCCTGTGATGGTCTGGTGAGCCATTTAGGGCGTAACTCACCTTTGTCCAATGTTGGCTAATATAGGCTGCAGCCTCCCTGCAACCCTAGTAGTGGAATTAAGCTGGAATTGTGAAATAAGTGGAATTTAGCAACTGACTGAGATGAAGTTCCCTGTAATAGGCAATTTTGCAAATTTCTATTGAAAATTCCCAGAATTTTGCGACCTGAGGTGTGACTGTACATTAGTGTACTATATTTTTTAAAATAAAGGTTTAAAAAATATGGTTTAGTCTGTTAATTGTTGCCTAACTGTTCCCGATCTCCCAAACTCCATGTTGAATGGACTGTGTTCTCTCATCACTTCAACTGTAGAAAGTTGTTCAGAGTTATGGGTAAAGTGGATTGCAGCATAACTTCAGGAGAAGGAAAAACAAGCCTGGGGAGGGAACAGTTGTTAATAACAGCTGCTATAACGTGCAGTACCAGTCAAACATCTAGACACACCCACTCATTCGAACTGAAATAGAAGGTGTGTTCAAACGTTTAACTGGTGGTGTATGTGCTGATGTAAAGTCTGAAACAAGCCTTTTGATGCTTTAACCCTTGTCTTCTGCACAGGGCGCAAATAAATAAGGTGAATTTTTCATTTCAGACGTTTTTTACAAACTGTGTATTTGAGGTCATGGGCTGTTCCTGATGTGTCCTACACCCTCCTTATTTCCTCGAGCACAGGTTAATCTTTGTCTCTGGTTAGGAGACCAAAGTTTCCAAAGTTGCCCTTAGTGAAGTATAACTATCTGTTCTGTAGACCTACCAACCTGCACATAGTGAAATATTTGAACATATATATATATATATATATATATTGCAATACAGCAACAGGTGGTACTACGTGTATACTGTACTACAGATGAGCTTTGTTCATTTTGTTAAAGGCTTATTTTGAGCATTTTTGTTATTTTCTAAGTTAAATTTCTTGCCAGTCTGTTTTTCTTTCAATTTTTGTAAACATAACAATGTATTAAAGTCATAAACTGTCAGTATTGTAATTTCTAAAGTTTGTTTTTCTTTTTTAAAAATGAAATTTGAGTTCCTACCCACCCCAGCATAAAGTAAAATGGTGCCACAAATCATAATAAGCGTGTGTCCCTCTTCACCCAAAACATGGCGTGAATAGGGACAGGCATTTAAAAAAAAAAAATTTTTAAAGGTGGTTTAAAATATTGTTGTGACACAAGAATTCAAGAGCATTAACAAGTGTCCAGACTATATTAGCGAACTGTTCTACCAAAAAATAACTGCAACAGAATTAGCAAACAAACGTAAAAAAGTGTCCTTTTCACCCTGTTTTACAGTATGTACTAAAAAATAAATAAATAAACAAACAAATCCAGGAGATCAGCAGTTTTTGTGTTACTGGCACTAAGATCCATGCCACAGTCACTGAGTTCACATTTTCTCCATTCTGACCTTGCCTGTAAACATTAACTCTAGCTCTTGATCTGTATGTGCATGGTTTTATTAACATGATTGGTTGATTGACTGAGTTCAAATCTTTATTAAAGTGGCTGGCGAGTGTTTGATCCTATCATCTACCAAAGTGATAAATAAAAAGAAAGAAAGAAATGCTATTACTGCTAATGTAGCATAGACACTTTGAACGTAACACAGTAAACTGAGTTCAGGGGTTAGAACTGTCACCTCACATTAAGAAGGTTCAGGGTCTTAGGCGTTTCCAAGAGCATTTCTTTGTAGATTTTCATGCTCTATCCATGCTTGTGCGGGTTTCCTCTGGGTGATTCAGTTTTATCCCACAGTCCAAAGACATGTACATTAGATGAGCTAGCCACTCCAACTTGCCCATGGGTAGGGTTGTTTGTGTCTGTGTTAGTACTGCAATAGTCTGGGAGCCTGTACCAGGATGAACCCGGAGGAATCCTGCACAAGAATGGATAGCGCATGAAAATCTACACAGAAAGGCTCTTGGAAACGAGTCCAGGGTGTAATCCGCCTCTCTTCCAAAGTCAATTAGGGTTGGCTCTGGTATATAAAATGGATGGACAACATTAAAGAAATCATCAACATTTATTGTTTAATTTATTGAAACAGAAGCAAAACTGGAACATATCTTACAGGCTACTAATGATTTAACAAGCTACCATTTCTCCCAGCTCACTTGCGTTGCAGCAGCTGGTATCAGGTTAGGCCAAGCTGGATTTTTTTTTTCAGCAGGGTTCTTTGGTTGCATTTCGAAGTGTTCGTCCTTCCAGCATCTGCTGTTTTATTTCAGTGTGTCTCTGTGTCAAGGTTATAGCCGTCAAGGTTGTACCCACTGGATTTTCCTTTCAATATCATTCAAAGTTTAAAGAGGCCATGTCATGGTTGTTTGAAGATAATAGCGTAAATATCATGAATGGTATCACCAATCAAAACACTTTTTTTTTTCATATACATGAAAATGTGGTTTACGGAGGATATTAGACATAAATTGGGTTCATGCATTAAATTTGTGAGGGGTTTGTAATGGGATCTCACTCTCTGAAAACTGTTCAGCCCAATATGATTTCAAAAAAGGCAGCACGGTGATGTAATGATGAGCGCAGCCGCATCCACAATCCACATTACAACCTTATCGGATTAAGTGGTTCAGCAATAGAGTGAGTCACTGATTTCAAAAAGGCCATGTCACAATCCAATTCCATACCCTTCATATTGGGCACCGAGTCTTTTTGATTTGAAAAGTGAAAATATAGACACAGTTTTTTAGACATTCATGGCATATTTAGATGAATTTTTGTTAAAAAACATGACACAACTCCTTTAATGTTGATATCCTAGTGAAAATACTGTATTACACTGCCCATAATGCATTATGCATCAGAAATAATATTTGCTAATAGTAATATATAATATGATTTGCAGTGCCTTGGTCTGGTTAAATCAGTGAAAATAGACCCAGGTATAAATTAGCATTAGGTTTCTCGGCAGGTTTTTAGTTCCAAAATCTAACTGTTTTAACCCAAAATTGAAGCCTTACTTTAGTTTTTTCTGCTTGTGTTTTGTACGCCTAATACTAGTTATAATTTGTTCCATTTCATTTGACTGGGGCAGCACCGTGACTTCGTGGTTATCATGTCTGCCTCACAACAAGATGGTCCTGGGGCCAAGTCCCAGGCTCGGGTGTTTTCATGTGGAGTTTGCATGCTCTCTCTGTGCTTGCATGGGTTTCCTCTAGGTACTCAGGTTTCCTCCCACAGTTCAAAGACATGCAGATTGGACTAATTGGCTTCTCCGAATAATTTACTCTTTATAAGAGTTTAGTAAAAGACTGAACTGGGTGAATGCTCTAGAGAGGAGGATTTTCTCCACCAGGTGTTGCTAGCTACTCTGAAAGTGGTCTGTATTCTGGGTGGAACTGGTGGTGATTCACAAAAATTGCTCATTACACTATTATAGGATTAACTATGTCCTAGTGCTGTGTGTGCAGGTTATTCTGTACTGAAGGATTACTGAAGATTACTAAACTACAACTTCCCCAACAATGTTCTATTGTTGCTGAAAAGAGATTACCATGTCAAGTGACTTGAATCGTAGGCATCAACTTTGTCCTTTTTCTTTCTGTGGAGGAACACTGATTGCACTGTTGCTCATGAAGCCTGTCACCCTTCGTTTCCTTACATACTGTGAGTAGCTTTAATATGGGCTGTTCTTTTCTTTTTTCTCTAGTTGTTCAATATGTTGTTGTATGGCAGTCGAGGAATTAGTTCAGAGAAACCCAATTCTGATCCTATAGGTCTAAAATCCGGTACATTTGGATGATTTCATTGCTCTAACACACCAAATGATTTAAGAAACTGTCCGAGTGGGAAAATCACTAAACTGTGCTGTACTCCATCTCTCTCGGGCATGAATTCAGACCCCTGTATTAAATATTTTTAAACCAGCACAGGGAAATTAAACAAGTAAAAAACCTAATCATACTAAAAGTGAAAATCCTGGTATAAACACGGCTGTGAATAACTCTACCTAACTGATTCAGTTCTACCTGACTGATTCAATTCTACCTGATTCAATTCTACCTAACTGATTCAATTCTACCTGACTGATTCAATTCTACCTGATTCAATTCTACCTAACTGATTCAATTCTACCTGATTCAATTCTACCTAACTGATTCAATTCTACCTAACTGTTTCAATTCTACCTGACTGATTCAGTTCTACCTAACTGATTCAATTCTACCTTATTCAGTTCTACCTGATTCAATTATCCCTAACTGTTTCAATTCTTCCTACCTGATTAAATTTTACCTGACTGATTCAGTTCTACCTAACTGATTAAATTCTACCCAACGGATTCAATTATACCTGATTGATTCAATTATATCTATCTGATACAATTCTACCTGTCTGATTCAATTCTACCTGACTGATTCAATTTTACCTATTTGATTTAATTCTACCTGACTGATTCAATTCTACCTATTTGATTTAATTCTACCTGACTGATTCAATTCTACCTAACTGATTCAATTCTACCTGACTGATTCAATTCTACCTGACTGATTCAATTCCACCTCACTGATAAAACTCTACCTGCTTTTTCTCATATGATCCATGACTGATTCATACTCATATAAACAACTAACCCTAATATCTATATTTTTCTGGGTGGCGCAGTGCCATAGTAGTTAGCATGTCTGTGTCACAGCAAGAAGGTCCTGAGTTTAAGTCCCAGGCTCAGCAAGCATGTTTATGTGTGGAGTTTGCATGTCCTCCCCATGCTTGTGTATGTTTCCTCTGGGTACACCGATTTCCTCCCACAGTCATGTACATAGACATGCACATTAGGCTAACTGGCTTCCTACTTGCTCCTAGATGTGAGTGTGACTGGTTATGGCCCTGCAATGGACTGTTCAGGGTGTGACCCGGCTTCGCCCAGAGTCGGCTCCAGCCTCCCCGTGACCCTAGTATGAATGAATAAATAATGTTTTAATCCATTCAGGCTTATTTTTAGTTTCTATTGTCTGACTGTCTGTGTATAGGGCAGCAAGGTGGCGTAGTGCTTAGCATGTCCGCCTCACAGCAAGAAGGTCCTGAGATCAATTCCCAGGCTTGGGAGTTTCTGTGTGGAGTTTGCATGTTCTCCCCATGCTTGTGTAGGCTTCCTCTGGGTACTTTGTTTTCCTCCCACAGTCTAAAGACATGTACATTAGGCTAACTGGCTGTTTCAAATTGCCCCTAGTTGGAGCTGTTCAGTGCGTACTACACTTTTTCCCAGTGTCGGCTGAGATAGGCACAGCCTTCCTGCAACCATAGAAGTTGGATTAAAATTTTCAAGAAATGAGTGATGAGTGAGTGTGTTTATAACGTTTTATACACCAAGGGTTGGTTGAGATAGGCTTCAGCCTCCCCTCAACCCTATTAGGGAAAATTGGTTCAGCAAATGAATGAGTGCTGATGTATTTTTCTGTTACTATATGTGTCTATTTTTTGTATGAAACACAGACTTCCAGAACTTTTAAGAGATGACAGTGACATACTCACGCAGGGTTGCCGATGCCCGTCTTGGGACGTTCTCTCACCTGCTGCTGCGCTGGAAAGGGAGCATTTACAAGCTGCTCTACCGAGAGCTGCTCATCTTCATTGTGCTTTACTGCATCATCAGTGTCCTCTATAGGTACAAGCAAACAATGGTTCCACTGCAGTAGTTTAATCATTAATGTTATTATTATTTTAAATATAAAAATCAAACGGAGATCAGGGAACGATAGTTTGTGCTGAATCAGTGGTGTTGAGGTTAGAACGTCCGCCTTACAGGTCCTGGGCTCGAATCCTGGGCTCGGTGAGGGCTTTTCTGTCTGGAGTTTGCATGTTCTCCCTTTGCTTGCATGGGGTTCTTTAGGGGTGCTCTGGTTTTCTCCCAGAGTCCAAAAATATGCACATTAGCCTAGTTGGCTGTTCCAAAGTGCCCCTAGCTGTGAATGTGAATAGTTGTTTGTATTGTCCTACACTGGTCTAGCAAGTTGTTCAGGGTGTACCCTGTCTTCGTCCAGGGTTGGTTGAGATAGGCTCCAGCCTCCCTGTGTCCCTAGAAGTAGGATTAAGTGATTCAGTCAGTGAGTGATGAGTAAAGAACATCCTTTAGAAGTGATGTATGATCATACTAAATCTGTGTATGATACAGGTTCCTACTGGATGATGGCCAGAGAAGGCTGTTTGAGAAACTTGCCATTTACTGTGATCAGTATGCACAACTCATTCCTGTATCATTTGTACTGGGTGAGTAAAGCTCTCTCTCTCTCTCTCTCTCTCTCTCTCTCTCTCTCTCTCTCTCTCTCTCTCTCTCTCTTTCTCTCTCTCTCTCTCTCTCTCTCTCTGTCTTTCTCTCTCTCTCTCTCTCTCTCTCTCTCTCTCCGTCTGTCTCTCTCTCTCTCTCTCTCTCTCCGTCTGTCTCTCTCTCTCTCTGTCTTTCTCTCTCTGTCTGTCTGTCTCTCTCTCTCTCTCCGTCTGTGTCTCTCTCTGTCTCTCTCTCTCACTCTCTCTCTCTCTCTCCGTCTGTCTGTCTCTCTCTCTCTCTCTTTCTGTCTTTCTCCCTCTGTCTGTCTCTCTCTCTCTCTCTCTCTCTCCATCTGTGTGTCTCTCTCTGTCTCTCTATCTCACTCTCTCTCTGTCTCTCTTTCTCTCTCTCTGTCTCTCTTTCTCTCTCTCTGTCTCTACCTTCTCTCTGTATCTCTCTCGCCATCTCTCTGTCTCTCTCTCTGTCTCTCTCTCTGTCTCTTTCTCTGTGTCTCTCTCTCTCTGTTTCTCTCTCTCTCTCTGTCTGTCTTTCTCTCTCTGTCTCTTTCTCTGTCTCTCTCTCTGTCTGTCTTTCTCTCTGTCTCTCTCTCTCTCTTTCTCTCTCTCTCCCCCTCTCCGTCTGTGTCTGTCTCTCTCTCCCTCTCTCCCTTCTCTCTGTCTCTGTCTCTCTCTCTCTCCCTCTCTCCCTTCTCTCTGTCTCTGTCTCTCTCTCTCTCTCACACACACACACACACACACACACACACACACACACACACACGTCTCACAGCTTTACTTTTGTTGACCATGCGAATTTTCCCTCTTGATGTACATTAACAGTTGAAAGCCCCAAAGGGCAAATTACTCCACAGCTTTCAATCTACACGCAGAACAGAAACCAGACGTGTGTCTGAAAGTAAATGCATATCTAAAAGCTCCTTTACACGACCTCCAGCACGAGACTTCTTGCAGCTGTACTTTATACATGCAGTATAATCAGGTGTGTGTGATCATAAATAATTGTAACTCTGTTGTCCCAGGTGGAATATATTTATTTGTTTATGTGAGCCAGGTTTTTATGTGACCCTGGTGGTATCTCGCTGGTGGGGGCAGTTTGAGAGCATCCCATGGCCGGATCGTTTGTCAATGCTGGTGGGAGGACATGTTCGAGGGGCGGATGAAGGTGCCAGGCTGATCCGCAGGAGTCTAGTTCGTTATGCCAACCTGTCTGGCATCCTTATCTATCGCTCCATCAGCACTGCCGTCTATAAGAGGTTTCCCACCATGCAGCACCTGGTACAAGGAGGTATGATGCTATAATAATAATAATTCCTATGGAGCTGCCAGTTTTACAAACACACTGCTAGAATACACACTTCTTTGTGTATGCAATAATTGCAGATGATTTATTATTGCTACTCATAAAAACATGATGTAGGATTTAGAAAGTACTTACATTAAAGGAGAAGACAGCACTTGTTGAAAGTTAATATAAAAAACCCCTCTATCCTAAAATCTTAGACTGATAGCTGCAATTTAAAGATTTAAAATCTGAGTCTCAGAATGATGACATCATCAAGGCCCAAGTTAACATGGCTTCAGACATAATTTCTTTCAGTGTTTCAGGAGTTTGTGTGTGAATATAATAATCCTGACGTGTATATAGTTTCTCAGTGCACAGGTAATGATTTTAATCTAAACCCTTTTCTCACCCCCAGCACAAATCTATCAATAAATGGCATGAATGCATCAAAATCCTATACTTGTACATGTTAACTTGGGTCTTGATGATGTCTTATTCTGAGACTCAGTTTTCAAATAACTTACCCATTAAATCGTTAAAACGGAAGCTGTCGGCCTCAGATTTTGCTCACAGAAAGAATTCAAAGAACTGATATTCGATTGAGATTAACAAGTGCTGTCTTCTTTAAGGAGGTGCCTGGAAATATAACCTTTAGAAAAATAACACCAGAAACTCTGGGAGATGATCATGTTTCAGATGTGTATTACTGTGTGGTCACTGTGTTACTACTTTAGCCTTATGAAAACTTTATAGGTATGTGTGGTCACTCCACACAAACACACACATTATTAGAAGTATCAATATGTGAGTGAGGCAAAGAACCCTGCAGTAGATTTTTGATTGCATTAAGTCCATGGTGAGAAATGGGAAATAGGTTAGCCTGCGTAATGCAGAATGATGCAGTGGTTAGAAGTCTGTGAAATACAGTTCCCAGCCAGTGCCCACCAGATTAATGGTCTGTTTCTCCACAACCTTCATGTTTATCAATTTCAGGGTAAAGTCTAAAACAGATAAACCATTGGAAGTTTATTGGAGCTTACCTTGGATATATATATATATATATATACACACAGACA
>JAOUQZ010000010.1:17396247-17410309 GCA_028564935.1 Neosilurus hyrtlii | reverse complement strand
TATACACACATATATATATATATATATATATATATATACACACACACACACACACACACACACACACACACAGAGTAAAGCTCATGAAAACTACTCCAGGGTGGGGTGGTTTTCATGAGGTTTACCCATATATAGAAATATCTTTAAGCAAAGGTAGGGCACACCCTGAACAGCTTGCCATTGTGTCACAGGGCTAACACACACAACCATTCGACACACAAGCACAGGGAGAGCATGCAAATTCCACACAGAAACTCCTCGCCAAGTCGGGAATCAAACCCAGGACCTTGCTGTAAGGTAGCCATGGTAATCACTATGTTATTGTGCCACCATTTCCAGCTTGAAATAAATGGGGAAAAAATTCTTCTGAATAATCCTGATTCTGAATTCTGATATCATTATTAATCTCAAATTTAGGATCTGCTAAAAGGAAATGGTACATCGTTTTCAACTAAATTTAAGAGCATTTATTATGCTCACGTCATTTTTGCGGTGCCTGATTATCTCCCTCAGGCAGCTTTGTCCTGTCAGATGACAGCTACCAACTAGAAAAGGCAAAATCTACCACATGCCTACTCTGGGGCACGCAAAGCCAGCCGACCGAATCTTTTCAAACTGCTGCTTGGGCAACGTCAGAGTGCGGTGTAACATGCTTAGGAGAGCTCTCTCCAGCCACTTCAGCATGCATGAGCTTGCAGATGCCCATGACTGGCTAGTGGTCACTGTGGGAAGGAGAGAATCCCAACCTGAGTGCACGGTGGTTAATTTTACCAGCTGTGGGAAAACTCAAGATCTCCAGATGATAGGGCAGACGGTTTTCTATTGCATGGCTCGGCCACCTATAACTGTGTACTAAGTAATGTCTATGTGAACCACACCACATAATGTTATGCTTATTCATTTCCTCAGTTACTGAGATACAGGAGCACCATTTACAACACAAACAATACCGACAACGCACCTCATAGAAATAAAGAGAGGCATCACTGCTACTAAAGTCTTCTCAGACAATCTTTAGCCTACAGCTTGTGTCAACCCCGTGGAACTTACCTGTATGCTCATGACGGTGAAGTCTGATACAGGCGGGTCGTACAGGCGAACGCAGGGGTCTGAAGGGTCCTGAACTGAAGGAAAGATTTTGGCACTAGCTGGAGCAGGACTGTAGTTTAACATTTCACACAACGTGTTCACGTCGATGTACTTCGGGGTCAGTCCGGCACGCACTGTGTTATCCGAACAGGCCATACACTCGACACAATCTGCAAGATGAATTACTGTCAGCATTTTGATTTATGAAAGTTCTTCATTACAGAAGCACATGATGAACTCGAGTAACAATGAAACCAAACTATAATACGGTACACGATAATCATCAGGTCCTTCCAGCATTCTGACAAATCCAATTATTTCATTAAGTAAACGATGACTTGGAGAAGATGCATATTCCTTTCTCTATGAGCCTCTGAAATGTTTGTGAAGCCTCCCATGATGCCTTGTGGCAATGTGGCATACACTCAAACTGGAACAATCCAAGGAGGCACATAGTAACTGATCTTATAGAGTTGAGATGAGTAGGTTGCTTCCAGTGGGTTAAACTGATGCTCAGTGGAAACTCCAGCCTCTAATACAACGTGTCCAACAGATTTGACTCCAGTTGGCAGATTTAACCAGAGACTGTATATATGTGGACAGCAGGAGGCATCTCAAATCAGAAACCAGATGAAATCCAGTGATCCTGGTGGCTGTTGTCAGTAGAAATTTTAGCTCCGCCAAATCCACTGGATTTACACCACGAAGAATTTCTACTTTTCGTGTTGATTTTTTCTTTCCATCCATTGGGTCTAATACGAACAGTTAAGCTAAGACTCCATATGCATGGAATATGTATACGGAATACGGCTTGTCGAAGGCGTGTAAAAATCCAAATGGTTTCTCAAAGCGGAGGTGATTCCATACAAGTAATACGACACGCATATTCCGGATGTGGCAAAAGCAGTTGGAGTATGTAGTGATTTTTGCCCGATATGCGCTGAAAACCGGACCTGGGATACCCACACGTATACGTGTTTTATGGGTATTTTCTCATGCATGATGTGAGCGAGATGATCCTTAAAAAATAGCCAAAACTTCAAAATGAGGCAATTAAGACCTGACAATAAACTTTGAACTATAGCAGTGTCACTCATGTAATTTAATTTTACATAAACTATGCCAATACTTCGAGTAGTTGATTTATAGTAAATAATGCATTAAAAAAATGAAAGACAAGCCTTCCAAACTCTATTACACATGAACATGTGTATATTTTCATTATCAGCTGGTTTTCACTTACATTTTCAGTTGTAATCTGCAAAAATACATAGATAGTACATACACAATACATTGATAGGCTGTTCTTTCATTCTCGCATGAGTGCGAAATCGTGAGAACAGGACGGGAATCCTCCAGTTTATATAAGACAAGGTAATGGCAATAATCACAGTATACAGATATTAAACTGACAAATCAGACATAAACTAATGAACTTCTGATTAAAATAAAACAAAGCACTTCTACAAATCATTCAGTTTACATGCATTAAAACAAGCGTGCGCTCCTACATATAAAAGAAAGAATATCGTGCCATCTATTCATTCACTATGTAAATCAGATCAAATTCAAATTCAAAGGAGCAGTCGTGACGGCGGCCGACTTCGACAGCACTGGATGATACCATGTTCTGTGTTGTCAGCGGAAACACGAGATGATCATGTGACTTTTCGCTATTTCACTCTTTACAATGTTGCCTCCCCTGTAATGGGAGTAGTTGCTGTTTTTTCGTCTCTATATGAAACAGTGTGATTTAATAGAATCAGACAAAAACTAGCAAGCTTAAATTACATTTAGGTTTAATTAAATTTAACTTTGTCTGGGCGATATTACAGATTGTGATCTTTAGTGCTTCATTAAATCGTCACAGACCAGCTTGAAGACGCTGTCATTCTGCTCTCTGGACAAACAGAAATATTGTTGATATTTCTCTTCGTCTACTTCAAGTCCGCTTATCAACTGATTGAAAACTCCCGATTCATCCCGCTTTTGGTGTATGGAATGAACTCAGTAACGATGCTTTCTGTATTGTTTCCGATTGTTTGCTTCTCTCATTAGCAATGTTGACATTTTTCAAGAATGGCACAGCAAAGAGAGGATTTATGCATACCGGACGCCATGGGTACGTTACGTAACGCATTCTGCATTCCGTGCATATGAAATCTTAGCTTATAGTTTTCCCTATGCTGATGGGGAAACCATGTCCTACTGAGATCTTCCTCTTGAAACATTTGGTAGATAGTTCTAAAAAATAAACAGATTAAAAGACGAGAGAGTAACCTCCAGACAGGTAGGCGTGAGGTTCATTAGCTCCCAGAAACATGGCCTGTCCTGGCTGCAGCACGATACGGTTCAGGAAGTAGATGGAGAAACAGCCGATATCACCCGGGTACTGGGAGTGGAGACGGAGCAGCAGCTCTCCATTATTGCATGATGTGTCTTTGCCTGCAGCCTCTAAGACAGGAGTATGGATAGAAAAACTTTTCATACAGATTATAGACATCCCATAATATTAGCTTGAACATGTGCCACTGGTGGATGGAACTTTTTGACACCATATTGGAATTGGCACTGAAATTGCACTATGAGCAGAGCAGTTCATTTGAGAGCACAGATATCCCAACAGCCTGTTTCATCATTTTTCTGACAGCTACTGGATTTAAGTGTCAATTTTAAATTATTGTCTTTATTTTAAGCAAAACAACGAATCATATCAAAATTTAATTAAATTTCATGTTCATGCACAACCAAGAAATTACCAATTTATGTTTATTTCAGCATGTGAATTATGAGTTTTTAGCTCTTATTATTATTATCTATGTAGATGTTTGTACCGTGTTGTATACAATGTGATACTATAATAGTGCATACCTATTTTTCAGTTCTAACAGAAATAATCTCAGTGCTGGCGGCATGAGCGGTTACGAGTGTGTACAACATTGAAGCCATAGATATATATATATATAAACTTGAATTAATGAAAACATGAATCAAAGAAAGTAGCAACTGTAGCACATGAATTCATGAAGGATTCATGTGTGAAAATCTGCATAACTCCAACTAAATACAAATTCTGGACAATTGTTTGCATGGAAATATTTATTTAAAATCAATTTGTTCATGTTCATATTTTGCACGTATATCATGATCTGAAAGACAAATGTGCAAAATATTATTCATATTGAATCAAGATATCACCTCAAAATGGATAAATCATCTGTTTTTAAGCAGTGTGTACTTGCAACACCATAAACTCCTCATGTTAACCATGTTGGGAGTCGGGGAGCACTAATATGGCTTATTGGGCTGTGCAACCCTCCACTTGATATAGAGTTCGGTGGGCTCTTCTTAAGTATTCACAATTTTCAAGATGGTAGCAGCTTGATGCTGTCGAAGCAGAGGGGTGCTTGTGCCCTATCTAGTGTTATATGATATCTATGATTCTGATAACAGCTGGTGTAAACTCATAAAGCACACAGTTAGGAACTAGAGTTAGACACTTCAGGATTTTTTTTCTTCTTACCTTCTTCCGAGACCCTTTTCACCAGCATGTTCAGCTTATCTACAAATACTTTCTTCTCACAGTTCATCATCCTGCTGAAGCACTTCTTCAGTGCGAGAGAGGCACGTGCAGGGTTATCCCTGCTGCTCTGCAGCTCATCTGCTGCCTCATTACCTACCAGAGCATGGAATTCTGGGACATCTTGGGGGAAAAAAAAACAACAGTGAAAAACACAGATTCAGCAAAACGCACATACAGTGATGGGAACATACAATACACACACTGGGCTAATAACACAGCACTGTACTCACTGTGTTTGACACTCACGTTTGAGAAAGGAAATGATTTCCTCCACCGGCCGAAAACCGCAAAGGCCCTCGAACTCAGTCAGAGCAATCGCCATCTCGGGTTTATGGTTGTTATCTGGGTAGTGCTCGGGGAACTGGGCATGTAGCTTAGCGGCTAGCTCCTGAGACGTATTGACTTATTGATTAGAGGCTGAAAATATGCTTGAAACATAACGTGCAGTGAAGTACAGAGTGTTTATTATTTTACAATAAATCATGCTGACTCTTCTATACTTACTCTGTTAGGATGAGCTTGGATGGACAGTGCAGTGTTCACTGACAGCACTTTAAACAGAAAGGGAAGCTGGCCTTGGAACGTATCTTTGACCTTTGACCCTAAACATGCTGGGTAATCGGCGATCCACTGGCCCAGTGTCCTCTGTGATATTCTGTTGTCTTTGATGAGAGCATCTCCCTTAGGGTGGGCACCCATCCAAAGCTAACACACACACACGCACATTATAACACACTCTAGAGACAAATTAAATATCTATAAACAGCTGTCGATGTTTTTTTTTATTAGGTAATGACTGAATCAATCTAAGCAGCCTGCGTGTCCAGTTACTTAAAATCCACTATAATGATATGTACATCAAAAGAAACTAATAAAACAGAAGCTTTTAAAACTGTTTCGCACACACTACACCTTCACATTGACCCTGCATGACTTTTTGCTATTTAAAAAGCTATTTATGACCTTTAACTGTGTCTAACAGGGTTTTTTTTAGGATCCAGGCCAAGACAGGAATAGACATACCACAAATACCAAGCCTAATAAATTAGTTTCAGTTAAAAGTCATGCATCAGTTCAATTTCATTTAATAATATTGCACTTTTATCAATACACCTCGTTACATTGCAGTATTATTGAAAGGTAGGTAAAAGTAAAAGGTAAAGTATTTTGGGCTTTTTACACCCGAGCCTACAGGCTCATCAGGCCCAGTTTCTGTAGCGTGAAGCAACTAAGAGTTCAACTCCTCCTGGATGGGATGCAAGTCCATCGTAGGTTACCTTCCCAGTATATTTACTGGTACCCATTTATACTGCCGGGTGGACAGAGGTGCAATTGTGGTGAAGACCTTGCCCGGGGGTCTTAGCAACATGGGAAATTCGAACCCATGACCACTTGATCATGAGCCCAGCATGAGTCTCGTGCTCTCCGCGAGAGACATCAGAATGAAACCTTAAGAGAAAGCAAACTCAAAAGCACTTGACCTCTTGGGTGACACTGGATAGTGGGATTATAAATAATTACTCTTTTTTAACTCGATACAGGGAAACCCAATAAAACCTCCTGCGTTTGGGTTACTGATCCGGAGGTCAGCAGTTCAATCCCCACTATCACCACTGTTGGGCCCTTGAGCAAGGCCCGTAACCCTCAATTTACACAATTTTTATACAGTTGTATAAAAATGGTAATTGCAAGTCTTTTAAATGCTGTAAATGTAAATGTAAACTTAATTCAGTACAGTTTTTATTCTTCATATTTTAAAGATGATCCTCTAAATGGCAGTCATTATTGCCTATATACCTGTGGAGGTGATTTCTGAAGGGGTTTCGTGGCTCGGCGGGTCATGTCGGGTAGAACAGCGGCTACCTCCTGCTGAGTAGCAACCTTAACGGCTTCAAGAGTTTGGGCTCGATGAGTATACACGAAAGAGTGATTTAAAGTAGACCCACAGAAAAAAATCATCGGCGTGGTCAGGGTAACGAGATCACCTGATCAGGTAACATTTCCCTCAGGGCTTCCGGTGATCTTCGAGCTGTGTGTGCACTGTGGCTCCATCTTACAGAAACCACACATCAAGTTCTTTAAGATTAAGATGTTCAAGTTGGGGTTGGGCTACAAATAAACTTTAAAACTGCCCCTCCTTCCTCGCTGAGTTTTATGTGCGCAAATAATAATTTGGGATGAGGTACAAGACAGTCCAGGTGAGATTATTGGCTCCATTTTATAAACTTGAATATACTTAACAGTTATGTACCGAAGGCGAGGTGTACATCGCACCTGAGACGGAACGTTGAGAGAACTATACAATTCAGTGACATCCACCGAACCTGAGGTGAATAACTGCTTTAGTATATAATACACAGGAACAGAAGCAAAAAAAAAAAAAGCACACTAAAACCAGATTAAATCACGTCCTATGTAGGTGAGCTCCGAGTGAATGTGCACTCAGGTACAGTACATAAGAGCTGTGTAAGAACGTCTCTTTAGCCCTCTTAAAGAGATTAAGTCAATCATTCTAGTATATACTACACAGGAACACAAGAAAAACAAACCGAAACAAGATTTTTATGGAATATTTCTTCATTTTAAAGCACGATAGTGATGACACCGCCTGCTCCAAGTGACCGTAACAAACAGTGATTGTTCATCATGTCCTGATTCAAGCACTGTCCACTCAGAATAATTAATATTTACGTCCTGAAAGCGAGGGGGATGTCACAGAATATTCACTCATTCGACTTCCCCTGAGCCTGTGGTGCATAATTGTATTAGTATACACTACCAGCTAACAGAAAAGCACTAAATGCGATTTTTATGGTTTATTTCTTTAAGTTTTATTTCAAAGCAGAGACGAGTGAAGAGCCAAAGAGCTGTGAAACGGTGGCTCTTTAAATCCTTTACAGAGTTGTGGTGGTACTCTGCAGAAGCATCATTAAAAGCCAATTAAAATGAGTTTATATTTACATATTTTTACCACGACACTCAGGCAGGCCAGGTACGGGAATATGGCTCAGCTAATAGCTCTGAGACTTTGTGTAGCTAACTGAGTTTGTACAGTGTACTCATTCAAACACAAAAGTAAACAGCACTCTGTAAATTTATTTACGGAAAACACAATAAAACATAGACAAATTTTTATAGGTTAAAATTGACATATTTTTATTATGACACTGAGGCAGGTGAGGTGAAGTGGAATGAAAGCTCCACGCCATTCCATGATCCCAACCGCTTTTTCCTAGAGAAGCTGGAGCCTATTCCAGCCAACTGTGGACGAAAGCAGGGTCCACCATGAATGGCTAGGCTAATAGCTGTTTTGCTAACAGCGTCTGTTCTGAAAGTAAATAAATATAAACTGCACTCTGTAAAGGTGTTTTAGTAAATACTACTCGAAAACGTAGAAAATAAATTAAAACCTACTCCTTCAGAAACTAAAGGAAACCATGCTCCCTGAAGGTGTTTGGGTATACAGTAAGAAACACAAGAAAAACAAAGTAAGACAGGATGGTGTATTTTAGTTTTCTGGTTTCTTTCCATTTTAAAGCGTGATGATGACAATACCGCCTGCTCGAGTTCCCATGAGAAACTGAGAGGGTCTGTCATTTTGATTCAAGCATGATCCACTCGGGATAATGATTTATGATCCCGAGATAGCAGACCAATCAGATCGCGCCTTTCCCTTATAGAATATACTCGTGTTTTATACTTTAGCCATGTGAGATGAACTGAAACACTGACTGTGCACCCGCCCTCCTTACAGAACACCAACACATGACCTCACTAATACCCTTTAAGCTCCCAGATCTCGTGGAAAGCCTTCCCAGAATAGTGTATGTTACTATAATGGCAAAGAGAGGACTGGGTGGTATGGGGTTTTAAAGAAACACATATCGTAGGTACTTAAAACACTCAGGACAGGAGTCAGTGGATGATGCCATCACTTTTTAAAGCCCAGTCTAAATAGGATATCTAAATATTGTCCTTAGACATGTTTTTAAGGTTGTAAAGAGAATTTGTGAAAAAATCATCAAAAGCAGTGATACATTCCCACTCTCACTCACTCGCCAAATCACATAATCATCTCAGCCAACACTGGGCGAAGGCGTGGTACACACTGAACAGCTCACCAGACCATCGCAGGGCCCACACACACACACACACACACACACACACACACACACACACCCATTCACACTTATTTGGCACAGCCAGTTTGCCTAATGTGCATGTGTTTGGACTGTGGGAGGAAACTGGAGTACCCGGAGGAAACCCCTGCAAACACAGTGAGAACATGCAGCCTCCACTCAGACACTTTTGCTGTGAAGCTGACGTGCTAACCTTAACGCCGCCGTGCCACCTGATTCATTCCCAGCACCCAACAATGTATTCATCTGCATGGATCTTCACATGTCATAACTTTGCTAGTATAGGCTATTCTAACAAGCGAGGTACCATTGCAACTTCTGAAAAATATCCCTACATTCATTTGCTGAACCGCTTAATTCTACAAGGGTCGAGTGGAGGCTGGAGCCTATCTCAGCCGACTCTGGAGGAAGGCGGGGTACACCCTGAACAACTCGCCAGACCACCTCAAGGCAACACACATGACCAGTCACACTCACCTTTTGCCAAACTGCTTAATCCTACTGCACCCTAAAAACAGCTCACCAGACCATCACAGGGCAAACACACATACCTAGGGTCAACTTGGAGCAGCCTATTGTGCATGTCTTTGGACGGTGGGAGGAAACCGGAGTACCCGTAGAAAACCCATGCAAGCACGGAGATCCACACAGAAACGCCCTCGCTGACCCTGGGACTTGAACCCAGGACCTTGCTGTGTCCCTTCATATAATATGATTACCATTCACATTTACATTTACGGCATTTGGCTGAGCCACGTTTCCGGCATTCCTCCAGAGCCACAGAGGGTTACGGCCTCTGCTCAGGGTCCCTACAGTGGCAGCTTGTTGGTACTGGGGCTTGAACCTCCAAGCAGATCAGTAATACCGAGCCTTAACCACTGAGCCACCACTGCACCATCAGGTGTCTACAAACCTTTAGAAATATGAGTGGATCCGAGAAATGAAAACAGGTCGACCAGGAAAAACCAGGATCATGTGCTCACCTCAGCGTATGGTCTGTCATCTTGTATGTCAGCTTGAGGATCTCCACCTTGGACCAGCTTGGCCACCTCACTGCTCAGCCCCACCTTCCCCCAGGCATAGTTCTGGACCTGGCATGACAGCGGAAACACTACAGACACACAGAAAAAGAGGTTGCCCTGTGTACCACACACTCTCACACACACTCACACACTCTCCTGTGCTACTCAGAGATAATTAAATAGGGTTTAATAGCCTTTAGACTTCCTAATCGACCAGCAGGACTTGCTTTCTCAGGACACTCAGTGCTGCGTCTGTTGCCATGTAAACAGTAACACCTGCACTGCGCCTTAGAAACCAACTGCACAACAAACACACAGCCACCAACACCGCCACCAACACACTCCCAGCTCCGTGCTCGCCTCCACCGCCTTCCTTCGATATAACCGACGAAATGAATGAATGAGATCAGATAAAAACCGGAGATACACAACCCACCTCTCACTTCCTCCATGTCTGCGACCGTGGCGCTCGAGCTGGTGTGACGTCACACGACACGCACCAAACAGGAAATGCATAGTTCGAAGATGTATTTTTTTTTCAGACTTCACAAAATAAATAATTGTAAATTTTGATATGTTTACTGTCATTGTGAAAATTTTACTTTATTTTCTATAATAAAAATATTTTTTAAAAATTCTGTTACACTTTTTTAACTATTACACCCGATACTATATTAATTAGAAAAAATCTTTATGAATAAAATTATATTCACATTTTTACATGATTACATAAATTTTCCGGGTTTTTTTTCTCTGTACAAATGTGACGCGTTCTTCAGCCTGTTGCGCATGCGCAGCGTGCGACAACGGCGGAAGTGAGTGAGCAACGCCGCTCGAGCGTCTGCAACGGTTACAGGGCTCCTCTGTTTATTAACATTTCAGCTGTTTTTTTTTAAACTTCCCTTAAAATGTCTGGTTTCGAAACCAACGCGTTTGACAACACAACAGATGTCAATCCTTTTCAGGTAAGACTATAAGGTTTATTTGAGATAAAACTTTGCACGTCGAGTTTTAAGTGGTATTTTACAGGAAGCCAATGATGTGGGCTAGGCACTTCTCCGGTATGGGTGCGTCATCTGATTGACATGACCGTGAGCCAGTCAACGCTCGACTTTACTTTGAAGGCGGATTTATAATGTTAAAGGAAGTGCATCGTACACCTCTTTGTCATGTTACAGTGCTATTCGGTTGAGATCTTGTTTATTATTTTATGAAACAATAAAAAAAAACTGTATATATGCTCATCTTTTATTTTATTAAGTTCTTAAGATGGTTTAGGTGGATTGTTTTTTGTTGAGCCGTTTAGGCCTTTAAGCCTGTTGCGCCTTCAAAACAAAACAAAAACCCAAAACAATGAGGTTCAAGCCATGGTGTCCATGGTGATGAGCACATCCGCCTCACAGCAAGAAGGTCCTGGGTTCGAGGTCTCTGTATGGAGTTTGCATGTTCTCCCCGTGCTGGTGTGGGTTTCCTCCCACACTCCAAAGACGTGCACTTTAGGCTAATTGGCTGTCCTACATTGCCCTCAGGTGTGGTTGTGTGTTGACCCTGCAGTGGTTTGGTGAGCTGTTCAGGGTGTACCCTGCCTTCACCCAGTGTTGGCTAAGACAGGCTCCAGCCTCCCTGTGAGACTAATGTATAAAATTCACACACGATGATGATCTTCAGCCTTCATGATTATACAGACACTTAAGACATTTATTAAGTGTCAGTGAACATAGCACCCTGAGTTGAAATGTTAGTTAAGCCATTATCATCATCATCATCATCATTATCATTATTCTTCTTCTACTTCTAATGAATAGCATGTCTCTCCAAGAAAACAAACCTTTGGAAGAATTCGCTTCCTGAAAAGGAGCTGTAACTCTTGGTAGATGATTAATTTCCAGGTGGAATAGAGGCTGTCCCATACACTTGGCTTTGCAAATAATGCATAGAATACCATAGATAGACAGGAAAAGGTTTACATTATACTGTAAGAATCATAAGATGTGGGATTAATTGGTCTGAATTAATAGCACTGAGCACCTGGATGCATTAGATATTCCTGCTTCACTTTGTTACTGTATATAACTTAGTGGCTGTATCTTTTACAGTCCACGTAACGTTTATTTTTCAACAATCTATGGTGTGTCAGTGAGCGAGCGAGTGAAAGTGAGATTGATTTAAACAGAAATATGGGAATTTGTGTCACCCCAATGTTTTTAATAAACATGTAATTCGGTCAGACATCTTTTAGTTAATGGTTATCCATTTGTGAGGATGGAAAATGTTTCCTAATATCCAAATCAATGGCACATTTATATCATATCCCGGAACAGGTCACTGGAGCAGGTGGCCACCTTTCTCTGTCCGATAACACACAAATGTGCCACTTGTTATTTCTGTGACGTGATCACTCGTAATGTTTGCTTACAGGGTGTGAGTGGTTCTAAAATGCAGTGAATGGGTTCAGTGGAAAAGCCAGTTATGTAATTGTCTGAAACACCAACCAAAAAAAAAAAAAACTTCCAATTACTGTGAATACAGTGTGAGTGAAGTTTCGCTAACTAAACATAGTTGCAAACTTTGGGTTTGTTTTTAAAACCTGGATCAGGTACAAGATGCTAATTTATATATTTGTGTAAAAGGATTAGCTGAAGTAAGCAACTTCATTTGAGAAACATCTTGTCAGTCTGACGTGATTGCACAGCGTCTCCAGTGAACACCACTAAAGCTTAGTGAGAATTCTACCAGGTGTTTCTGAGACGACTCGGTGCAGTGAGGTTAACATGTAGCTCTGAATTCTCACTCTGGAAATCAAAGGCTTTAATACTCCACGGACATTCATTCTGGTAGGAAGGTGTTGTGTCATGTGCATCACAATGGAAACGTAACTCAGATGATAGATTAGGTTGAATGTAAAGCGGTGGTGAAATATTATAAAGCTTTCCCCTTTGGAGTTGGATTTTTAAAGCATTTGATTTGCCATTGAAGGATCTAAAGAGTGAAATTTTTGCCTGTGGTATATGCAAATGAGTGCATGCTGCAAAGGATTATAACCTGTGATATTACTTTATTGAATAGTTTGAGTCTTGTGCATCTCCTTTATTTTTACTGTAATAACGCCTATGTGTTCAGTGTTGTTCTGTTTCCCTCCAGCCATCAGTAATACTTTTACTACAGATGAGTCAATATTAATATTGAAATGATGAATGATTCACAGGGATTTTAATCATAGATGAAGATAAGTGATTTACGCATGCTTGTCTTACACTGTGTGTGTTTTCTGTCTCATTTGTTCAAGTAGATTAAATCCATTTTGAGAGCCGTGTGTTTCTCAGAGCTGAATCACAGTATCCTAACAGTAAACAGTGCAACGTCTTGGTCTTTTTCAGGATCCGTCTGTCACACAAGTGACCCATTCTGGAGTGGATCAGCTGCAGCAATACCAATCTTTCCCTTCCAGTGACTCTGTAAGTATTCATTATAGAAGAAACGATAGCGAAGATGAAAGGCTGATGGAAAACATTGAGAACCAATGTTGACGGAGTGGCGACTTTATTACTTATTGTTTGTGCAGGAAAGAAGATAGTCATGTTGATTAGCATGGGACAAACTGTACCAGACAGCGTGGGTCATTTAAGATACTTTATTCTGGTTTGGGGAGCTGTTTTGAATGACTGCTTTGTTAATGTTTTGTTAGATTGAAACAAATGAGTTGATAAGAAAATATCGCAGACTTGTACAAGTTCATTTAATAATTGGGGAGGCGTGAGAATGTCCCACACACTGTCCCAAACAATTTTACACTTCACACCTTGTTCGTGTTCTTAAGTAATAGAAAAAATAGTGTGTGTGTGTGTGTCTATATATTAGGGATGTGAACCTAACAACAGCTCACGATTCAATTCAACTCCAATTTTTGGGGCGATTTAGAATCAATTCTTGATTCAAACCGATGTTTGATTCGTAACCGTTGCAAACAAAGAGAGCCAATTTCACGGGTAACTACATCCTTCTATAAGCTAGGAACAACTCTTCTAAAAGAAAGAAAGAAATGTAGATGTAAATGTACAAGTAGATGTACTGATCTGCTTTGCTCGTTCTGAGTCGGTTGGGAGTTTAGATGGAGTTTGCGTTGGTCAGGAGTTGGTCGAGCTGTTGCTCCGGTTCTTTGAGCTCCGGGTGATGGTGTAAGATGTGGGCTCGGGGATTTGAAGTGTTCCCGAAATACTTGACTTTTATTT
>JAOUQZ010000010.1:17374970-17396147 GCA_028564935.1 Neosilurus hyrtlii | reverse complement strand
GAGCTCCGGGTGATGGTGTAAGATGTGGGCTCGGGGATTTGAAGTGTTCCCGAAATACTTGACTTTTATTTTGCACAATGCATATGTCATGTCAAGCTCCTTCTTACCCGGAAAATGTAAAATCCGAAATGCAAACATTTTCCTTCAGTGAAGACGGCGCTGGCTGTATTACTTTTTCCTCATCCATGTCAAAGCTAGGCTAAAAGCTACTGTGTTTCCCCCATAACAAGACACTGTCTTATTGTTTTTTCTTTGGTTCAAAAAGCAACATAGGGCTTATTTTGGGAGTAGGTCTTATTTTAATTAACATTAACAGCAATTTCAATAAACAGGTAAGTGGGAACACAAAACTCTGCCTAGATAATAGGCAGAAGATAGAAGATAATACCGGTAAATAAAATGATGAGCGTTTATGCTCCCCAGTCCTGCTTTTATCCCATCATGCCCCTCAGTCCTGCTTTACAATACTTCACTTACCAGGGTTTTTTCTTCCTCTTTTTCTGTCTCTCCTCCGTGGCGCTGCTGTAAATAGCTATGACGCGCGTGCATTCACAGAAAATGAGGGAAGGGTGCTAACAAAACATAGATTTATCTGGTTCTTATTTTCAGGGTAGGGCTTATTTTGGACCGTTCTGCAGAAGAAAGGGTAGGTCTTATTATTGGGGAAACACGCTAGTTCTGTAGCCGCCACTCATTGGAACAATCCACGATGGAGGCAGTGTGTGGACAAACGGTATGCGTTGTGAATTAGGTTGGAAATGTAAAAAAAAATGTGATCTTAAAAAAACGATTCTTGAAAATTTGAATCGATTCAGAATGTTAATAAATAAGAATCGCTATTCAGATGTGAATCGAATATTTTTATTTTTTTTTGTTTCCGGGACACCCTATGGGTTAATAATTATTAATGATTAATATAATTATATTATATTATATAATATTATATATGTGTGTTTGTGCAGTAACGGTAACACTTACGGATCAAAAAAGTGGAAAAAGCATAACATCTTCCATTCAATCACTCACACACTCATTTGCACATTTCTTAATCCTACTACCAGGGTGTAGGAGGGGTGAGGAAGGTGCCTATCTCAGCCGATACTAAGCGAAGACAGAGTGCATCCAGACCATCGCATGGCAACACACACAACCATTCACACTCACACCTGGGGCAATTTGGAACAGCCAGTTAGCCTAACGTGTATGTCTTTTGACTGTGGGAGGGACCCGGAGTACCCAGAGGGAACCCACATAGAAATCCACACAGAAAAGGCCCTCGCTAAGCACGGGACTCAAACCCAGCTGTGAGGTGGACGTGCTAATTACTACGCCACCGTGCAACCCACAATACCTTCCTTTTAATTTACATTTTTTCTGTTATGACATTAAATAGGGAGCCTAAAATTTTACACAGAAAGTAACTGATGGTTAAAATCTGTGAAAGTCAGTCTGTGGCTCATTTCCTTTATATGTTAAATCTTTGCACATGTTGTCCAGTTAATATAGTTAAGTGTAGCAGCTGACTGTTTTGTTAATCATGTGTGCAGGAAGGTCTTACAGGCAACACTATCCCAGCCTCTACGGTCCCATCTCAGCCTGCCGTACTGCAGCCCTCGGTGGACCCGAGCCCTCAGGTCAGCGTCACGCACGTTGCAATGCGTCAAGAAAAAGCAGTATAATGAACAGTGCAGCTACTGTATTTGTGCACCATATGATTCCCAGTACACCTTAACTGATTATATATGAAAGCACTGCAGCTAAATCGCCGTGTTGGTGTCGCAGGCAGCCGCAGCTGCAGGGCAGGCCAATCTGCTGAGACAGCAGGAGGAGCTGGAGAGGAAAGCAGCTGAGCTTGATCGCAGAGAACAGGAGCTGCAGAGCAGGGAGAGAATTACAGGTACTGGAGATAGACTCTATACCGAACACACACAAATCAAATCAGCAGAATAATATCAGTGTAAAAGTGTTTTGGCAAGGTGTATCCACACTGCGTCCCTCTTATATCATTAATCACTATTCCACTTCCTGTGCACAGGCAAAGAAAACAACTGGCCTCCACTGCCCAAAGTATTTCCCATAAAGCCATGCTTCTACCAGGACTTCTCTGAGGAGATTCCAGAACAGCACAGGCGACTCTGCAAAATGATGTATTACTTGTGGATGCGTACGTATTTACAGATTCTCATAAAAACTTTTTATTTCTTATATTCTTTTGTTTTTCTAATGAGTACCAGTATTGGTCAGTCTTTTGTGCTTTGTGCGTAATACGCTAATTTTTTTATAATTTTAACCTAAATTACCATAAAAAGCACAACATTAAAATTTTTTTTTGGATTGCTTGCGGGTTCTGAACTACGGATGTTAGCAGCTTAGCAGTCATTTTTCCCTGGAAGTGACATCAACATGTTGGGTGGGGTTAATGTCTCTTCTGGAGACAGTGAGACGCCAAGTTCTAGTGACTCTGAGGACGAGAATGCTGCCAGAGATGTGTGTGATGGTAAATCCAAAGTAGCTAATGCAGCTGACGTTTTGCCGACTCTGCACTGGCCACTGCTTGGGTCAGTGATGCAGCCCAGCTAAAGCAACAAGTTTGTGTCACTACCAGGCTTTAAAAGCCAATTAGAAAGGTGACATGTGTCTGAGCATGCCTTAACACTCCTACGCATTTTGAAAACAGGCAAGGATTGATGTTGCCGGAAGGAACCGCTGATGTTATACTTGTATGTTTAATAAGCAGCTTTTCTGTGATGGGAGAAAAGGGAGTTGTATAAAAAAATGCAGTGATACAAACATGCACCAAAGCATTATGAACGTGGCTCAAATCAGTTGATGAGTGTGTGACCTTGGAGCATTTTCCACTTGGTTCAGTTTCTTTTTATATCTACCACTTTTCAACCAACTGGAAAACATGTTATTGAACCACTTCCATTCAGAATTCTTCAAACCTTTCTGTCAGCGAGTGAACTAACCTCCATTTCCAGCAGTTTTGAGGGACACTTTTGTAATTAAGGATGTGTCCTCAGTGGAGGATATTGCACAGTGCACAACAGAAGTAAACAGCAGTAGCAAAATGGCCCATAACATCGATTACCTGCATTTCATTGGGTATTACATAATTTTGCCCAATGTATTCTTTTCCATTGGATTCTGCATTCCTGCACACTGCTTTCTCTCTGAACTAATGAAACGCCCATTGACGTCACAGTTTGCACTGGAAAAACCAGCTGTCTTGGTTTCAGCTGGAAACCAACTTTTCAGGTTCTGACCAATTTCTTCTTTGATCAAAATTTGTTCTGCATCCAGAATGGAGCCTGTTCATGTTGCTTATTGTTCAGGAGTGTGGGGCAAGAGCAAGAAAATACACACAGGAAGAGGGTCCTGTTTTCTGGACTAGTGTGTATTTTTTTTGTGAGAGAGTCATCACTGACTCAGTGGGCAGTAATACCAGGCGACACTATAATGCTACACATTTTGTTTAGGTGTGCTGTCTTCAGAGAACCAAGCAGAATACACTCTACCACATTCAAAGCACACCTTGTTACTGAGGCCGCGCGAGTAAAACCTGTGGCGTACACCTGATAGTGGAGTCGGTGGAAATTATATATCTGGTTTTGTTGGAACTGGACTGAGCCCGCCTCCTATTAAGGGTCTCGGAGTGGGTTGCTTTGGTTTGTGTTTCTGTGCGACTGTTGTGAGATCACCAGCACAAATGAATTACATTAAGGGGGGGATAAAGAGAGTCGTATTTAACTGGACTCCTTAATATAAGGGGATAGCAGGAATACCTAGGTCTCATACTACAGACGAGGGGTTAATAATGCATAAATTATGATTTAACTTTTTTTGGTAATCTAGAAAACTGGCTTTCGTTCATATAGTTTAATACCTGTAGCACATGGTGTAAAAGCAGGTGATGGATGCACATATACCAACATGTATCTGAGGATAATTATAACAAATAACAGGGAAAACTAATTCGGTGATGCTGCATAACGTGACCTGAGGGCTAAGGGTAAATAATATGAAACTGAGAGCTGTGATCTGATCCTGATACAGAAGGACTATCCGATTTTTATTGATTCCTGATTTGATATAAAAGTGATACCTGTTGAAGCAGTTAAGAACTAAGCCTGTAGCGTGTAAGAAATGTGTATGCTGTGAATCAGTGTATTGAAGCGGCGCTTTACTGAAACATGTTTAATAATTTCTGGGTGGTACACAGTGTTTGATAGCCAGCCTGAGACATTTAAAAGGTATTGTCGTCGTCATCATCATCATTAATTAATTATCATTATTTGTGAAACAGCATTTCTCAACACTAGTCCGGAAAGGTAGATTAGAGTTCGTTTTAATAGGCAGGCTTAGGATTCCTAAGAACAGGTGTGACATCTGCTGTGATCAGAACAATAGGAATATAACCCAAATCATGTGACATGTTCACAAAATAACCGATGACTTGCTCATGTTGGAAACTTTTTTCCTTTCCTTTTCGAACCAGAGACCAGGAGGCGTTGGGATATCTTTCAAAGAGAAGTTGCTCTTTATTGAGAACTGACTGTAGGTTTTGCTGTAGTCATCAAAGCCTGACTTAAGGCTCAGCACTGTAGAATTTATACTTTCAAGGGAGAGGGATACATAGAGGTGGAGACAATCTAAACTAAGCATGCAAATACAGTATGGGAATCAGCCTTGTAAGAGAATCTCATCGGCCTAACAGTGTCATTCAAATGTATAGGTGCTAATCCAACTTCCTGAGAGTGTCGCCCAGACCTTCACATTATTCATAGAGACAAAGAGACAGCCTGGCCTTGAGTTTCATGTTTAACATATGATCAGGAAGTACATACAGACAAGATGCTAATGCCTCAGACACCTGGGCTGCCAGACTTGATCTCCTCAAAATGTAAAATCCAATATACATAACTCTTTCAGTTTTATATACTGTTACGCTGGAACCTTGATTTAACATTTTATAAATTTGTAATTCAGCACTCATCACACCCAAACTATTGTATACCTCTGTATTTGTATTGTTATATGTAACCAAGTACTTTTTTCTTTGATCCCTTCTTTTTTCCCTCTGTATCTCTTGCTCCATCTTTTTCTCTCAGTATATAGTGTGACACTGTTTTTAAACGTGCTATCTTGTCTGGCGTACTTCACCGCTAATGCCAATAACGGAGTGGATTTTGGCCTCTCCATTCTGTGGCTCATCCTCTTCACGCCCTGCTCTTTCCTCTGCTGGTTCCGGCCAGTCTACAAGGCTTTCAGGTGAGGACCGCCACAGTTTTGAACATACGTAGTAAACTAGTGATGGTTCTGGAATGTCCGCGTCATTGATAGTTTTACTTTTGGTTTATGTGGCTGGTTTATTGATTTCAAACAATTGGAGAATTTTGTTGTTTGAAATCTGACTGAGGGCTTGTTTTTTCTTTTAGGACTGACAGCTCCTTCAATTTCTTTTTGTTCTTCTTTATCTACTTTGGCCAAATCGCAGTGATGATTGTTCAGTGTGTTGGTATACCCGGTTGGGGCAACAGGTGAGTGAGCAAAGTCCTGTAATCTGTTTTGTTTTTTTCCTTCTGGTATGTTTAAGTGAGATGATATGCATTCTAACGTGCAAATTGATCAATACTTACTCAGCAGTTTACCTGTATTTAAATAATTAATTAAAGTGAAATGAAAGAAAAGCCTTCCAGGCTCTCCTGTTACACATGAACATATGTATACTTTCATTATCAGGTTGTTTTTACGTACATTCTTAAAGACGCAATCTGCTAAAATACATTTGAGAGTTTGCACTCGCCAGTTTGAAAAGACTGCTGTTTCACTCTTGCGAGTGTGTAAAATCACAAGACTAGGATGTGAAAGTACATATAAAACAAGAAAATGGCAAAAATAACAGTATACAGATATTAAATCAACAAATTAGACATGGGCAAGCAATTACGTCAGCTTGTGTCTTGGAACGAATGGTATAACCCGCCTTTATTCATATGCATATTACCTCCACATTTACTGTCACATATTTACTTGTGACTATTTGCAGTACAGTGTTTGCAGATTTATTACCTGTATTTTTTTTTCTTCATGAAGAAGCTTGTAATAACAGGGTGTTTTGATGTGCAAACATGTACACTGTGTGCAAGCTTTTATTTATTTCCTATAAAGCATCCAATTTAATAAACAATAAATAAAAATCTTCCTTTTAGAGCTCTCCTTTATCCACATCCCAATATGGAAATGATTTCTTTCATGATTTCACTTTGCTTACATATAGTTATGTGGGGAAAGAAATACTTATGTCCCATGGAAACTGTTGGATGTTTTTCAACATAGGTGTACAAGCAAACATTCCTTAGCTGATACATTTGAATTAAAACCATAATGAAAATGAGTATTTCTTTTCCAGTCTTTTGTTCCTTTCTTTTATTCTTCTGTAGAGAAAGTAAGCCCTCAAAAGCTAGGATTGAACGCTTTAGCAGAAATTACTATAAAACACTTTGCATAACTATCCACCCGTCTCTGACTCCAGCTTGCTGAAATCTTTGATCACTCTTCCTTCAGTTAAAAGATTTCTGAGGGTTTTCTTTTATATACTGATTCTCATTATCCTGGTGAAAGGTCCACCTCTGGTTCTTGGTTGGTATGAGGTTCTTCTCCTGTTCACATGTGTAATGTGATTCCACACTCCAGAGAAGATTGTATAAAAAAAGACCTGGTTTTAGCCTATGTGGTCATTACCAAAAAGCAGTGTTGCTCTGTTATTTTGGGCAGCAAAGGTTTTCGTGGCATGCCCCCTTGCAGGTCAAAATTTGTTCAATCCCTTTCTGATTGTAGGTGTATGCACTTTCACACCAGCAGTTTCAAGAGTTTCTTGCAGATCCTGTGATGCACTTTAGGGGTTTCTATAGACTTCTTTTTGTATCAAATACCCTGCTGTCTGTTTGTACATGCAGAGGTGACCAAATCTACACTTCCTGTCGATAACTTTCCTTCTAGTGGAAGGATTTATTCAAAATATGAAGGGCTGAGAGCCACAGTGTTGTAACCCAAAAAAAAACAACTGAAAAATAAGAGAAGGTCATATTTTGACAGATCTGGATAAAGTCTATGCATACCAGAATGGTCCCTTCATCTTCCTTATGACGCTAAATCGTATTGAGAGCATTATCCCTGATGTTTTTATATTGCAAAACCTTTCATGCCATCTTCCTCAAAAACAGCTTTCTGTTGGTTGCACCACTCTCTGCCCTTCATATTTCACACCTTTTTCTAAATCACTTGCCAGACCTTTTTTCCTGAAGGTCTCAGAGAGCACTTTAGATCTTTGCTTAATGACACCACACACTTCACTAGCAAAGCTCCAGGCCCTAGAAATAAAGGGATAAGACAGGAGGTCCGTAATGCAGCAGGTTCTGACATCAAATCTGGAACATGTGGTTTTAACTTTATGGACTCGTCAGTGTACTTACTTTTTCTATGTGACTTGTGTGTTTTTTGTTTATTCAGTTATGAAAGTGACCTCAGAATAAAGATGTTATGTCATTTGTTGGAGTATATCACCTTTATCTGTATGTACTGTATCAAGCAGGGTGAACTGTTTGCTTGTTCATGTATGTTGAGTGGAAAAAGTCAACAGTTTCCTTGGGATGTACCATGTTGTTTTTTTCGTATGTATATATGTATGTATGTATGTATGTATGTAATGACTGTATACCACTTTGGTCAGCAGGTGTGGATTCATTCATTCACTCACATGTTCTGATCCAAAATGTACTCATTCTAATATGTTTCTGTAGTAACAGCTCATACAGAGACTCGTGTGATAGATACCTGTTGAACTGGTGATGGTTTTTTTTTTTTTTTTTTTTTTTTTTTTTTTTTTTTTTTTTTTTTTGTGAGGAGAAACTTATTTAGCATTTATGTTAACTGGTCTCTCAGGTGTCGGTGGTTTGTTAATTGTCTTGAGGGGAGCTCCCAAGTGGCGCATTGGCAAGGTGTGCGACTATCAACCTGGAGATTGCAAGTTCGAATCCAGATTGATGCCACAGCCATCTGTGACCGGGAGTCCATGGGAGCTAATTGCCCGAGCTTTCACGGGAGGGACGGCTTACGCTCACTTCCCTGTCATTCACAGCGATCCCCAGCCAATCATGGGCGTCTGTGCGTTCGTACGAAGTTCGAGCGGATAACGCTTTCCCTCCGAGTGTGTTAGGCCGCTCCCAAATACGCATGCGCAACAGTTCAAAAAAAGGCAGGCGGTAGCATCGCGTGTCACGGAGGGGACATGTGCATGCTTACGCTTCTCCCTGGTCAGTGGTGGTCGTGTGATAGGGAAGGCAAAAATTTGATGGGTAGGGATTGGATATGACTAAATTAGGGGGGAAAAATCCCCCCCAAAAAATTGTCGGAGGTAAAACTGTAATTTTCTGACATAGGAGGAGTTTCCAGACAGACGTTCATTTGTCATAATGAGTCACATGAGAATTAATTAGAAAACTGATGATTGTTCTTTATTTGTTTAATGAATGAATTGCTGCCACGTTGCTGTAAAGAAAGAAAAATAAAAGATGCTATAGGGCTAGAATACACTGTGGACTCATGCCGATCACACTCGTATGTTCCAGTGTTAGTTCTCTCTTTGCTGTTGTAATGACCTTCCTGTGGAAATGCTTCTTTTCACTAGATTTTGGGCCGTGGCCTTTGGGAATTTGTGTTCATTCAGCTACAATAGCGGTCGTGAGATCAGGCACTGATACTGGGTGAGGAGGTATGGGGCGTAATCAGTCTTCTGGAAAATTAGAAAGATATTTATTAGTGGAGCACCACAGGGTGACCCCCCCCATTGTGGAGTAATTGACTGTGATGGTCAGGTGTCCACATACTTAGATATTGTAGTCTAATTCACTAGGTAGGTGGTGTTCTTGTACAATAATATCAGGGGTGATAGTAACTCTGCTTACACTTGGAATGTCTGAGAAGGTAATATTATGGCCTTATGAAATATCTCCAAGGTCTTATCTCCACTCACTCATTTGCCAAACCGCTTAATCCTGCTATGATCGCAGGAAGGATGGAGCCGCAGGGTACACCCTGTACAGCTCGCCAGACCGTCACAGGTCAATACGCACACAGCCACTTACACCGAGGGGCCATTTGGAACAGTCTAAAGTGGATATCTTTGGTCTGTGGGGGAAAAAAACGAAGTACCCAGAGGAAACCCACACAAGCACGGGGAGAACATGCAGATTCCACACAGAAATCCCCAATTCTGGGACTCGAACCCAGGACCCTCTTGCTGTGAAGCAGACGTGCTTAACCACGATGCCACCTGTGTCTTCAAGGCCAGTATGGAAATAAGGAAACAGGACATTGGTCTTCGTGTATTCAGTGGGAAGTGTTTTTGCTGTGACAGGAAATGGTTGTTGTTTCTGTCTAACTGAGAAACATCCACTGCTGAATTTAGTACATTTTATTTTATATTTTTATTTATTTATTTTTTATTAAATTCAACAGCACTGAGATTTGGGTGGTGTAGTGGTTAGCACATCCGTCACACAGCCAGAAGGTTCCGGGTTTGGTTCCCGGGCTTAGGCGTTTCTCTATGGAGATTGTGTGTTCTCCCTGCACTTGTGTGTTTCCGTTGGGTACTTCGGTTTCCTCCCACAGACCAAAGATGTCCACATTAAGCTAAGTGGTTGTTCCAAATTGCCCCTTGGTGTGAATGTTTGTGTGTTGACCCTGTGATGATCTGGCGAGCTGTTCAGGGTGTATTCCACCAAAAGAGTGAGTGAGCACTGAGCTTCAACACTAAAGGCCAAAAAAAAGGGGTGGAGTTTACTTCCTCTGAAGCATATTTTGTTGTTTTTTAACCCAAGAGCTCTTTTTCTGGCCTCTCACTTGTGGAACAGGAGTCTTTGTGCTGATCTATAAGACTTTCTGCTCTGTCTATGCTGGAAGCCCCACCTCCTTGCATTAACACTTCTTGGGCCTTTCTGCACTTTGCTCCTGTGTGTCTGAAGTAGGTCTCTCCCTGCACCTGTGCTCCCTGTTGCCTCATTTTCTCTCCTCCCTTTCATTTATCTTCACCATGTTAGTGATCAGGCTGGATGTGAAAAGATTTCTATTGTTCTGCTGTTTCGTTTGTAGCGGTTGGATCTCGGCTTTGACCCTGGTCGGCAGCCACCTGGCTGTGAGCGCAGTAATGATGGTGGTTGCAGCTTTCTTCACCGTGTGCGCTGTGCTGTCGGTCGTCCTTCTTCAAATGGTACGTCCGTTTAATTCGAATTATTCTGTTGATTTAAGAATTCTAGTGTGCCGCTTCTAAGTGGTTGTTGTGGCTGATTTCAGGTTCACTCTCATTATCGCCGCACCGGCGCCAGCTTCCAGAAAGCACAGCAGGAGTTCTCTCAGGGTGTCCTCACCAACCGCACATTCCAGACCGCAGCAACAACTGCAGCCACTTCAGCAGCCCAGAGTTCCTTCCAGAGGAACTGAAATTTAGGAGAGTACAGCACTATTCCCCTCAGCAACCTCAGAGCCACAGTGCCGTAGCATATGCCAGCATAGGCTGTGCAGCTTCCCCATAATGCTTTGGCCTTGTGACTGCAGAGACAACACTTTGGGGATCCACCTAGAGTTGTACGTGAAGCTGAGGGGATGAAGTTGCAGCACGCAGTAACGTGGCTGGATATGTGTATGTATGCTTTCAGTTTGAATGTGGATTTTGATATACACACACACACACACACACACACACACACACACACACATATATATTTCCTTTCCCCCCTTCCCCCTGTTAATTAAATTAAGGGTCAGTCATGTTGGTGAAGGTACATCCGTATCCGAATCACAGAATGACGATGAACAAATCAGATTTCTCTCCTAAGTGATGTCTGCTTAACTGGGTTCGTTTGCTTGCATTTGGTTAAATTGTTGAATAAATTGTTGAACTTGGAGCTTTTAATAACCCCTCGAAACATTGGACCTAATGTGCCTTGTGATTTCAGCATTATTGGATACATTCACTCAATCATTTTTTTTTTTTTACATTCTGTCCAAGTGCCATTCATTTCTGATTGAAAGCAATCACGAAACAAAAACAGAGTGGAGACTCCAGTGTCAAATTGTGGAAAATTCTTCTCAAATATCATTAGAGTTTAACGGTGTTTCACACTGATATTTGATCACTGAGCCAAAATATAAGAAGGAACTGCTAATTTTTGTATTTTTTAAAAACATTGCTCACTTTTATATGATGAAGAATAAATATCCGAACGTTGGGGTCTGGTCTCCAGCTCACCTGTAAATATATATCAAGAATGGAATATTACCTAGTGTTGCTTAACAGTGGTTTTTTGTGTTTGATTGTGCTTCTCAGAAGAAGAAAAGAAATCAAGCTTAGCATGTTTTAGCATGTTTGAATTTTTCTAAAGAGAAATGTATAGAGGTTTTTTGCACCTTAAGGAAGAGATAATTAAATAAATTGAACAGTAATGGGTTCTGTGATTGAGAAAACTTGTGTATTTAGTCTGTAAAGTCCCCCGGATATTATAAGTAGACAAATTAAAAAAAAAAGGAAAAAAAAGAATACCTTTTTTAATGCCTTTTCTTTATCGAAGTCAACTGTTGTGTTCTTAGAACAAGCACATACACACAGTCATGTTCAGATAAAGGAACATAACTCGTTAACACGAATTACAAAAATGAATTTTTTTTTAACAACATTATTGTTTTCCACTGAACTGTCACATTATACAACAGCAAAACATAAGCAGTATGAGTTTGTAGTACAAGATTAAATCAAATCACAGAGTTCTAAAACCTGCTCTGTCTTTACATAAAAGTTTTTTTTTTTTTTTTTTTTTTAAACACAACATCAGTGTTTTCTTTTTTAAACTCCATAGAAAATGTGCAAATGAAGTTTTCATGGTTCAGCATCTCGGTTCCCAAACATTTTTTTAAACACACAAACACTATTCATTAGCAGGATTTCTTACGGTCACATTACCCTTTGTTTGATGAAGAAATGGGAATGGATTTGGCGTTCGAGAGTTCGTATGATCCGTCGACAGGATGAGTGATGGAACAGAAAGTTCTACATCATAATTTACAAGTCGATGTTCTTTCCTTTTATCAAAGTCAGACGATATAAAAAGTGTCTTTTGGAAATGTAGAAAGGAGAAAATTGGTGCTCTACTTAAAAGTTCTGAGTCACTGAACTGCTTCGGCTCAGATAAAACTACTGACATCATTCAGTTTGTGGCGCTTCGCGTGGATGGTCTTAAATCATGAGCAGACGAAGTGATAAACGTGGTGCTCTTACAAAATCCCAAGATCCAAATGTGTCACGTCTGCATCCACCATGTGAACTACAGCACTGTAGACTTGATACATCATTTATTTCTCTTTTTTCATTTAATTAGCAAAAATAGCCTTTACATCCTACTGTACATATCAGTATCCTGTATGTAATCACCTGGAATATAATTTCTGGTGCATATTTTAAGTTTCATGCTACAAGCTTGTCTTGGAAAGAATGCACAGCATCGTTTCTCTGTAGTCTGCAGAACATACGTATTTTCCCGTGTACAGTTTTAAACAACAGCCATTTTATACCAAATGCAACATACAAACTTGTATGAACAAACATGTGTTTCCTTATAATATGTAAGGAAATGTAAACAGCATGGCAGCTTTATATGGAGCGTCACCACAAAATGAGTCCAGTTATTAAAAAAAAAAGCCGTTTAATAAATCTATAGTTTATTATCATCAAAATAAGGGTCATTTGTTACTTTTGGGGGCAGCACAGTGGCATGGTTAGCACCACTGCCACTCAGCAAGATGTCCCAGGCTCATTAAGCTCATTGGTTGTCCTAAATTGCCCCTTAGTGTGAGTGTGAGTACGAATAGTTATGTGTGTGTTGCCGTGTGAATGGCCTGGCGAGCTGTTCACAGTGTACATCACCTTCACCCAGTGTCTGCTGAGATAGGCTCCAGCCTCCCCACGACCCTAATAGTAGGATGAAGTATTTCGGCGAGTGACTGATTGTTACATTTGGTATCTAGAGAAATAAGTGAACGTTGAAAAGTTTGAGTAAAGTTTGGAGAAAATCAGTTATAAACTTTGAAGTGTAAACTGAAATTAAGCTGTAGCACATTTGTTTGGTGACAAATACGTTATAGATATATAAAAAATAATAATAATAAAAAAAAACTGCACCTGGGCCCTGTTTTCCTCTCTGTTACCTTTCAAACTTTTACCAGAGACAAAATCAATTGATATGGTCTAGTATTGAGTAAGAACACTACAACTGGCAAATGTAAAATTGCAATACACTTTATATAATATATATTTTATATATATAATTTATATAATATATAATACACCATAATGTTATTTTAATGTTATTATTTGACAATATGGCAAAGTATCCTTACAAGGTAAATTCATGTCTGTTTACCTCAGCAGATCATTTTTGTAATTTTTTAAATTCATTTTTATCATTTATTAATTATTTTTGCCCCACTGAGTGGATTCAGTCCATTATTGCACGGGGGATGTTTTCTGATGTTTACTTAAGGAGAGCATGCAAAACTTATGAAGACAAGCATTTCCAAACTAACAAAGGTACTAATTAGCTTCCGCCCTCAAAGTGGCTGGGGAGCTATAGGAATGGGTTCTGTCCGTTCATCCGTCTGTCACACTTCAGTTTCTGGACATTTACTTGCTGCGTGCTGAAGCTGGGGCTTTCAATCTTGGTATGCTCGCTCACTACTATGAGTGCAAGGGTGTTTGTGTGTGAGTGACCTTGACCTCCATTTTAAGGTCACAGAGGCAAAACTGTATATTAGGTTTCTGGACATTTACTTACCGCACACTGAAGCTGGGGCTTTTAAACTTGCTAGGCTCGTTCTATATTGGCATATTATGAAATGTTTCTTTCATCAGGAGCCTCTGAACCCCTCAGGTCTATTTTTTGAGTGTTTTGCAGTTAGTGTTCTAACCTAATATCAGACCAATTTGAAATCCTTTTATCTCTGGTTTAAAAAAAAAAAAAAAAAAAAACCCTGAAAGAAACAGATGGGGAAAGAAAGCAGGTTAAAATACCAGCATTTTCCTTTAAGGCAACTTTTCATGGCCAAAAAAAAAAAACCTAAAACGTGTAACATGCCTGAAAGTGGAGCTGTCAATGGGTGTCCGAGGCTGGAGATGAAAGAGTAGCATGGCTCCTTTAAGGAGGAGGAGATGAATGTGTGCCAAGAAGGAAAGGTTAACTCCGAGTTTTCTTTTCACTGCCTTTCACTATCCAGGTGCCACGTTCATTTGTATCACCTGTCTTGTTAGTTTATTATCCGTTTAACAAGTTCATGTTCCGTGTTGGGCAGCACAGTAGTGTAGAGGTTTGCATGTCCGCCTCACAGCAAGAAGGTCCTGGGTGTGATTCCCAGGCATTTCTGTGTGGATGTTCCCCAGTTCTTGTGTGGGTTTCCTCCCGCAGTCCAAAGACATGCACATTGGGCAAACTGGCTGTTTCAAATTGCCCCTGGGTGTGAGTGTGAATAGTTGTGTATGTATTGCCTTGCAATGGTTTGGTGAGTTGATCAGGGTGTACCCTGACTTCACCCGGTGTCGGCTGACTGAGGATTAAGCAGTTCAGCAGAGTCAGTGATGTTCCGTGTTCCTGTTGATGTTTAGTGTTGTTTTGCTCTGTGAAAGTTTGTCTGCCTACCTGAGTTAGATTGTGTTTTTCAGGCATGGACATGGGACAGCCGTTGAAGTCATGTTCCATGCCTATGGGGCTCTGCTCTGAAGCGCCGCAGTAATTATTATTATTACATCTTTATCTACACCTCACAAGAACCTTTTGCTACACTGGATTCATTTTGTGGTGAAACGCCCAACATGGAGTCCATATAAGTCCACCTTTAAATGGAGTGTACATATCTATGAATGCTGACAAAATGTAATAAAGAAAAATAATATATATACATAGCGTGTGCCTTTACATACTGTAGAAACAAACACAAAAAATACCTACATGAAGTCGCAAAACTACAGCGTGAAAAACCCAGTTTTCTCAGAGGACTTGCTTTTGATGAACGAAACGTCTCAGCACAGTGTTTTCCTCGGCGTTCACTTCCCTCGCCTGCTAATCCAGTGAAACGCAGAACCAAATATCTGAATCATGTTCTGCTGTCCCACGCTGAGGAAAAAAAAGAAATGTGCTCTTTGTTCCTCTCAAACATTTGAGTCTTTTCTCCGAGTTTAGGTCCGCGCTCTGTGGATGGGGTTAATGCGTTCAGGCTGTTGTGATGGCGTTCAGGTCTTTCATCAAACCCTCCAGATGCGCCATCTCTTCTGACAGCTCATCTGTCCTGTAGGCCTTAGAGAGAGGCATGCAGGGGGAGCGTCGGGGTTAGAGTTATGGCCACGGCAAAGGATGCAGTGTGAGAGGAAAGGAGGAAGCAACAGACATAAAGGATGATGGAGGTAGATACGAGATGAGAGCAGGTAAAGAGGACAGAAATGAAAAAAGGGGAGACTTGAAGACGTATCAATGGAACTGAGGTGAAAAATAAAATATAAACACACACACACACACACACACACACATGTTGGCAAAGCATTAAGGGTTGATGGGATGGAATTTGATATTAAATACATGAATGTGCCATTATGGATTGGTTATTTATACAAATTAAGGGATTTAGTAAGTAAACAGTTTGAATTAAGCCAAGCAGCAAAACCATGTAAACAGAAACAAAGACAAAGAAAAAATTAAGTAATAGTTTCAGCACTTAAGGAACAAAAATGATTGAAGTCTTTGAGAAAGTGAGAACTTGTGGGGAAGAACGGTCAACTTACAGAATCTTTCTGCGGCAATAACTTGCTGGTTTCCGATTGGTCGGGAGCACTGGGCACTGTTACAGCTACAGGGGCACGAGCTCTACTCAGGGTGCCAATACATGCGGTCTTCACAGTGGGAACTGAAACAAACAGGTAAAATAAAAAGATTCTGATGACACCTGGGCCAGAAGTGCATCTCTCAGCTTTTGTTGAGGTCACAGAGATCAATCAGACATCACCAGATGTGTTTCCATTCATCTGATTATCATGCAATTTAAAATAATTTAACTTAAAAAAGAGTAATGTAAAGTAAAAAAAAAAGGGGGGTGGGGGGGCCTCAAATTTTTTTTGTATGTGTATATAAAGGTTTATACATTGACAGGTGTTTTTTCAGATTCAACAAATCAATATTTAAAAAAAAATGAAATGAAACACTTTCTTGGTATTTAAGTCACATGACATGAGTGAAAGTGCAGTGGAAGTGTATGTACACGTGTATTGGGGGTGGGAGCGGGGAGGCATGTTGCAGACCTGGTGGGGGCATGAGCACGGTGCAGGGCAGGGCAGAACTGGGTGTGCTGTGAGTTGACACAGTGACAGTGGGCACAGTAAAGCTCTTCATGGAGTGAGTGGGGTGCATGTGGGCTGTGGGAGGCTTGTAACAGTGTGGCTCATCCTCTTCGATCAGCACCTCTGTGTGCTGCAGATCAGCTGTACTGGGGACCATTGGCAGCTCGGGGGCAGGTGGCTGGGTCCTTACAGATTCTAAACACACCCAGAGGGATGGACATTACAGAATACTGTTTAGTATCACTGACAACAAAAGCACAAATATACAGTAGTACAGAATCAAAACAGTAGAACGAAAACATTTTAAATCATTTCAAACACAAAATTATTTATACCAATTACTGTAATAAACTACAGTAGTTTAAATCAGCGGTTCTTGCCCAAAATATATATATAAATAAAAATTAAAGCTGTTTTCTTTTGGGGAGGCACGGTGGCATAGTGGTTAGCATGTCCGCCTCACAGCAAGAAGGTTTGAGTCCCAGACTCGGGTATTTCTGTTTGGAGTTTTCATGTTCTCCCCTTGCTTTCGTGGGTTTCCTCTTGTACTCCAGTTTCCTCCCACAGTCCAAGACATGCACATTAGGCTAGTTGCCCCTACGTGTAAGTGCAAGCCATTCTTGGAGCCTGTGCTCACAAGCAAGGAATCAACATGAGGCAGCAATGAGCTTAACCTTTAACCTTCGACCCCAAAACAATAAATATAATCTCATATCAAAAGCAATAAATTTCTCATGACAAGAATATTAACATCGTTAAAAATGTACTCTCACAAACACGGCTCTTCTCGGCTGGTAACTTCATCTGCACCATAGCAAGTCGTAGTTAACTAGAAATTTTAGAATTTTACTCTTTTTATGGTTAGGTTTTGTATCATACTATTCATTCATAAACAACCCTCTATTATTTCTTCTCTGATGTACAGACTCACAGTAGGCACGGCCTTAAATCGGAGCTCCCCATGAGATTATTTTGGGCTGAGTTTCTTTACTGTTCCTAATTACTTAATCATTTTGTTAATGTTTTAAAACTTTATGCCATGTTCTCCAGATAAAAAAAATAGTACTAGCATTGTCAAAAATATTGTATTAGGTATTTTCATCTGTTGTTGGTAAAACTTTTCTTTTTATTATATTAGTGTATATTCCCGAATGACCACACAAATCAAGTTCCTGCCAAAAAGAGAAACCAGCCAATCAGCATCCCAATGCAAAATAGCCAATTAAAATTGTAATACATAACAGCCAATCAGCATCCCAATGCAAAATAGCCAATTAAAATTGTAATACATAACAGCCAATCGGCATCCCAATACAAAATAGCCAATTAGCATTGCGGAAACCAGATGGAGCTATACAAAATTAAGTCGATGGCTTCTTGAATGGGAGGCTGGAGCCTGTTTTACCCGACACTGGGCGCAGGCAAGGTACACCCTGAACAGCTCGCCAGACCATTACAGGGCAACACACCCAACCATTTACAATCACACTTAGGGTCAATTTGGAGTAGCCAGTAGGTCTAATTTGCATGTCTTTGAACTATGGGAGGAAACTGGAGTACCCAGAGGAAACCCACACAAGCACAGGGAGAACATAGAAACTAGAGAATATTGTTGAACATGCCTTTCTTAATATGTGTAATATGTCAGAATAGTATATATCTGAGCAGGAGTCTGAACTACAATAACGAGAATCATTTGAAACAATACAATACTCTTACCCGCGCTCATACACACGTGTCTCACCTGAAGAAGGTCTGTCTAAATAAGGACCAGAAGAAGAGGGTGTGGCAGGAGCCCTCAGGCTGATCTGGTGATGGAGGTACCCACGTGGTGGAGGGTGATAGTGATGATGATGGTGATGATGGAGGTGGTCAAGAGAGTGGATGGGATGTGCGCTAATCACAGCTGGGAAGTTAGCAAGGCAAATGAAGCGGGTCAACAACACAGATAAACACATGCTGGAACATGCAGTGCAATGAGACTCCGCACACTCCGCTTAGATGAAATGAAAATGATAAATCAATGACAGAAAGGACAGACGAGTTCCCCAAAACATCCTCAAACAGTTCCGTTTTTAAAAGAATATTTCTCTAAGCTTACGTTGCGGAGGCTGCGAGTCAAAGGGCATCATTATTTTGGATCTTGCGCCCCTTCTTCCTGCTAGCGTAGACACAGTCTCTTCAACCTCATGACCTGTAAACACACACACTGCTTTTACACAACCTCCACAAACAAGTTATTTAGAGAAATGGAAATAAAAATAACACAATAAATAAATCATATCCTGACCTTCTTTTTTAGGGTCGTGACCTTTCATTCTGTACACATACTAAAGTATTAATAGTGAAGAGTGCAGGGATGCAAAGGGACGCTAGGAACAGCGTTGTCAGGAATGACTCTTTCTTTCAATTTCTAAATGAATCGCTGCTGGCGTAGTGGTTAGCACAAACGTCCTGGGTTCGAGTCCTGGGCACAGGTGTTTCTGTGTGAAGTCTGCATGTTCTCCCCGTGCTTTTGTGGGTTTCCTCCGGGTACTCCGGTTTCCTTCCACAGTCCAAAGACATGCACATTAGGCTAAGTGGTTGTTCCAAATTGCCCCTAGGTGTACATGAGTGTGCGTTGGCCCTGTGATGGTCTGCCGCGCTGTATTCCTCTTTCGCCCAGTGCTGGGTGAGATAGGATCCTGCCTCACCGCAACCCTATTAGGAATAAACGGTCCAGAAAATGAATGAAAGAATAAATATACCTAGAATGATTTGTAAATCCCTGTGACCCTAAAAGAGTAATCGCCAGTGGAGTCATCAAATGATCATGAGCCAGTGCTTGTTCTTTTATACGGTAGAAAAAAGAGCAAATGTTAGATAGATGCTGTACTGAAAGGAGGCAAGAGCACAAGGAGCTTCACTGCTTAGTCCAGGGGTTCTCTCTCCTGACCACTTTTGGACCTATGCAGGATGTCTGAGATCCCTTTTTAAAATCGGTGTCTGTATAGTTTTAAAAAAACAGACACAGGCTCCCGAGTGGCACATCGACAAGGTGCGCGACTATCAACCCAGAGATCGCAAGTTCGAATCTGGGTTGATGCCACAGCCATCCGTGACCGGGTGTCCATGGGAGCTAACTGGCCGAGCTCTCACAGGAGGGAGGGATGGCATATGCTCACTTCCCTGTCACTCACAGTGATCACCAGCCAATCATGGGTGTCTGTGAGCTCATTCGTACGAGGGGGCGGATAGCGCTTTCCCTCCGAGTGTGTTAGGCCGCCCCCAAATACGCATGCGCAGCAGTTCGAAAAGAGGCGGGCGGTAGCATCGCATGTCACGGAGGGGGCGTGTGCTTGCTTGCGCCCCATCCCTGGTTGGTGGTGGTCATGTGATAGGGAAGGCAAAAAGTTGCTGGGTGGGAATTGGAAACGACTAAATTAGGGAGAAAAATGGGGAAAAATCCAAAAAAAAACCAGAGACACAAAATAAATATCTTCCTACTTCTATCAATTGTTAAAAGTAAGTGTGAAGTTTTGCGTATGAAATGTTAGTCATGAGAAAAAAGACAGTGGGCTTTTTAGTTCTAATTTACTACTAGATTATCACCCCATATACCACTGGTAGTTATGACACTACAAAAACAAAAAATAATAGAAAATAAAATAAAAAAACATAAGAAGTTGCGATTCATGCTAAGCTAATCATTAACGCTAACCAATCGGCTCTTCTATTCAGTATTGACTTACTCCACAAAAAACCCCAACAAAATTAATTTATTTGATGATAGAAATGCATTTTTGGTCGTATTTAATTCCCACCCGTCAAATATGGCCACCCTATCACACGACCACCACCAGGCATGGAGGGTCATAAGCATGCACACGACCCCTCTGTGACATGCAACGCAACTACTCGCCTCTTTTTGAACTGCTGCTCATACACATTTGGAGGCGGCCTTACACACTCGAAAGCGATATCCGCCCCTTTGTACAAATGAGCTCACAGACGCCCATGATTGCCTGGTGATTGCTGTGAGTGACAGGGAAGTGAGCATATGCCATCCCTTCCTCCCATGAGAGCCCCCATGGACTTCAGGTCACGGATTGCTGTGGTATTCAGGTCACGGATTGCTGTGGTATTCGAACTTGCGATCTCCAGGTTGACAGTCACGCTCCTTGTCGATGTGCCACTCAGGAGCTCTAAAATGCATTTTTACAATTTTTTTCCAAGCATTTGATGTTTTGTTTTTCCACCAAACCACTTTATTGGTCTACTGCGAGGAACACGCATCCAGTACTTGTCGTCTCCTGATGCCAGTGACCACGGAAGAGGCTATCGAAACTGGTATGCAGCAACCGGAAGTATGGCTCATTTTCCATTCTAAGTACATGAGGATAAGTCCTTTTTTTAAGAATTTAAATGAAATAATAAAACATTATATTTCTTACAATCCAGTGGATAGAATAAAACAGGTATTCCACTCACTCTAATTCTAATCCACTAACTACTAACTATCTTTCCTGTTTGCTTGTTTATTTATTATAAAGAGATTGTATGTGCTTTATATTAAGGAATTCCATTATACTTTGAATGAACTGTTTTTTTCATTCTGTTCTCAGTATATACCGTGTTTCCCCGATAATAAGACCTACCCTTACTTCAGCCGAACGGTCCAAAATAAGCCCCACCCCGAAAATAAGACCTAGCTAAATCCAAATTTTGTCCCAACCCTCCCCTCATTTTCTATGAATGCACGCGCGCCA
>JAOUQZ010000010.1:17325141-17363073 GCA_028564935.1 Neosilurus hyrtlii | reverse complement strand
TTTACAATTGACATTGTCACAAAGCAGCTTTACATAGTAAAATTAAATTAGGGAGGAATCTAAAAATTTTCTCTACAGCCCCCTACACATCCCTAATGAGCAAGCCCGCGGCGACAGTGGCAAGGAAAAACTTTGAGAGGAACCAGTTGTGAGGTGGATGTCGCTGAATTATATTGAATTCAGAGACATCCTGCAAGCCTGGGGCAAATCAGTATTGTAGCATATACTACACATATGCACATAAAAATCTAACTAAATCACATTTTGGGGGTTCATTTATACATAAATTAGCCATGAAAAAGGCAGGGGTGCCCGCACGCTCTGTAATGGTGTCTTTTTTTTAAAAAAGAAAAAGTTTTGGTATATACTACACAGAAACACAACAAAATCAAACTAAAACAAGATTTTTCTGATTTATTTTTCCATTTTTTAAAGCATGATAATGATGATGCCGCCTGCTCCAACCGACTTTCAAATCAAGATTATTCACTTGGGATATTGTTTAATAACCTTGAGATAGCAAATCAATCAGACTGTGCATTCTTGTGTAGTATATACAAAAAAACCACGACTGTCGCTGTAGGACTGTCTGTCAACAGGTTACAATACAATACAAAAACAATAGTTTAAACAAAAGAACTTCCAAAAACATAAAATTTGGGTTATATTTGGGATTCCTCAGTGTGTGTGCGTGTTTGTGCGAGTGGAGGCTGGCGCCCATCTCAGCCGACTCTGGGCGAGGGCGGGGTACACCCTGGACAGCTCGCCAGGCCATTGCCTTTAAGTCATTAAAGTCAATAAAACTAGGATACCATCAGAAAGGGTGCGAACGCTCAGGTCATCAGTAGACACTCCAGGTCCATGCTTGTTGTAAGCCACGACTCTTAAACTGTATTCTGTGTATTTCTTCAGTCCGGTCATTGTGTAAGACAAACCTACAACATCTATGTCCTGAAAGAGAAATAAAAACACTTAGAAAACACACAGTGACATATAATCAATTTCCTTCAACCTTAATTTCAAGGTCTGACCTGTTCCACATCTTTTCCTTTCTCACTGTAGTAGAGTTTATAAGTTTGGATCTCCCCGTTTCCTGTGAATGGTCTCTCCCAGGTCAAAGTGACAGTAGTGGGTGTAACGGACACAGCCTGTAGGTTGGGAGCAGGTCCTGGTACCTGCACTGGAAACCCCAAAATGAAGGAGAAGGAATTATTAAATATTCAGGAAACACAGGCTTCTAAATATACAGAATATTGTATCTATAGGTTGCACGTTCCTATATTTTTGGAGCATTGCTGCACAGAATGGTTCTGAAAAAAATAAAAAGCTTCAATATGGCATAAAAGTACGTTTCTCATCCTGAGTCTCGAACTGAAATCTGAACATTGAGATCTTTCTTCACATTTATTACATCACAACTTACACATCTTCAAAGTGCACATCAGCTTCAAACGTTTTACTTGATGCAGCTCTACATTTGCCTTTCATTGCTTTTGTTTGACTGCTGGCTTCTCCTCCATACTGATATTTTACAGGCTTTTAAGGGAAAAAGTGACATTTCCTCCCACCGCAGCAAGCTTCTTAGAATGGAAGGCATGCATGGAAAGAGCCAACGAATCCAGTGATTGTTGTACAGTGTACAGCTCACAGATTTCCACTCCTGATCAGTGTGGAAATGTGGTTTAAAACCACCATTTGAAAACAGCCATCTCAGTCTAGATGTGCTGACCTAGAATCAAAACTGTCAACTAGAACTAGAAAGCTACCTGGATCCTGACCATGATGGAGTTGAACACAAAAATGTTAAAGTTGCCCCTATCCCTCAATGGTAAAGAATCCTTTACAAAATTCCTAAATCACCAACAAAATCCAATAGAGTGTTAAATGAGTGTTGGAGAGTGCAAACCCTTGCCAAGCTAGAAACAAATTACAACAGAAGGTGCACAGCACCCCTGCTGGGCCTGCCGTAATACCACATTCCCCAAAAACATCTTTGGGAAAAAAATAAGATTATCTTCAATACCTAATGGAGTCTTCCTTCTTCAAAGCCCCACCTCTGGTACAAATTTCATATAAATCCATACATTTGCAAAATCCGCAACAATTATATGAAGTTGCTAACAAACAAACACACAGCCAACTCCACACAGAAACGCCCGAGCTCGGAAATCGAACCTATGCCGTCTCGCTGCGAGGCAGATGTGCTACCCACTACACCACCGTGGCGCCCACTAAACAACCTTTTTTATTTATTTATTTGATCCTTTTGAACTGTTACGATGCAGGTATGCCGTATGCATTTTTAAATTGTGTAGTTTAAACTTCCCTTCTTGGGTCCTTGTGCTACATATATGTATTTATAGTAATCACTTGTAGTCCTTTTTTTTAAGTCTAAACGGCCAAAACTCTCACTCATTTGCCGAACCACTTAATCCTACTCGGGTTGTGGGAAGGCTGGCACCTGTCTCAGCCGACACTGTGCGAAGGTGGAGTACAACCTGAACAACTGACCAGAACATTGCAGGGCAAAGTACAATAACTTTTTAACATAAAAACCTTTCAAGGACCTCTAGAAGCTGCCAGTTGATTTCTTATCAAATTCAAGACTATGGGTGGGGCTCACGAAAACTACGCAGTGTATAAATATAAATGTATAAATATTTGTACAAAATGAGGTTCAGCCGGCTTGTACTTATACCAGTTTAACGTTAGGAATGTGATCTCCGTGGAAAACAGGTGTAGGCATTCAGTTATTTCTGATTGGGCTGCTTTAAACATGGTTAAGTCGATCAATAACGTAAATGGCAGGTCCAGAAGCCACTTCTGACTTGCCTTAATTCAAGGACCCACCATAGAAAAACTACTGGTCAAAGGATGACACATTTTTTTTAGAAATGTATCCTTAACACTTATTATTAACACCAATAAAAAGTATTCAATTCTGGTTAGCAAAACATAATATTTAAAATTCGGAAACTGGGTGGGGTGGTTTTATTTTGTTTGTTTGTTTTTGTTTTTGCTATACTGTATTAATCCCGCAAGGGAAATTATTACCTCTGCATTAAACCCATCCAAAGTGAACACACACACACACACACACGTAAATAATGAGCATTCACTCAAAGCAGTGGGGTGCCCAGAGGTGGAAAAAGGAAAGATGCAGCTCACTCCCACACTGCCACACATTTTTCTGCTGGTTTCCTTTCATGAGGCTTACCGATATATATATATATATATATATATATATATATATATATGAAGAGCAGATAAGAGCTACTCTGGTAATGGAAAGGATCTGTTTAACTGGGAAAGTAAGGCACTGAGAAAACTGTGTACTCACTAAAAAAAATATAAGGTTTCAGCCATATTACTAACAAAATTTGAATAAATAGATAAATTTGCATCTAACTTTACCGCAACAACAGCCTTTACCTTGTGTGTCAAACCTCCCGCCTGTTAGCAATGTTTATGCTTATATGTTGGTCTAGAGAAAATGGTTTTCACTAAAAAGCAGTGATATTTAGGCTTATCTGTTGTCTGTGGATTCCTGTTATTTCTAAGTAATTTATTCCTCCATTCCCCGGTGAGGAAACAAATAAAATGAATCTGAAACATTAAAGCTTATAAGACTGTATGCTCTTTGAAATTATGATAAGAATATGGATTGTCTGTTTGCAGAGCTCAAGAAAATCCAGCCACAGAAACTTCACACAATTGTTTATCTTCAGTGTATCCTGCTCGGGTCATGGTGGACTCATATCCACAGTGGATCTATCCTGAGAACAATGAATGTGACGTGGGACGACAAGCTGGACTTGATGTCTGTACAGGTACTCAGTTGCACTTGTGGACAATCCACTCCACCTCCAGGCCTGTTTTTGTTAATGGACAGAAACCAGTAAACCCAGAGAACAACCACATGGACACAGGGAAGATGAGAGCAACAACATTTTAAGACTGAACTCAGGAGGTGCTGGAGCTGTGAGAAGGCGATGATCCTGTCTGAGACGATGGTGATTTTTAAGATTAGTCATCTGAAACAATCCTACTTTTAATTTTATCATAATGCTGACATGGAAACATGCAGTGTTAAACATGAAGTCCAATTCATGCCAAAAATTTACAGCTCAAATAGAGAAAGTTTCAGTATAAAAGGTGGGACTTTATTCACACATTCATTTGCTTTGTTCAGTGTTGGTTTGATGGTCAGCTTGTTTGGACTCAGTGCACAGGAGTCAACTTTGGCTCCAGAGCGAAGGGGCAACACGGAAAGGCGTCTTGGCCAAGTTTCTACTCTTTGCGGTGAAGGCTATAAGGCAGAATGTGTGTGGCTGTTTGTGCATGTGGCTTACCTTCAGGCTGGGTGGCCACTGTAAGGGGAGTGGAGCTTTCACCCAGGCCGTTTCTGTTGGACGCCACCACCCGGAATGTGTACTTAGTGTCAGGGATGAGGTTGTCAATGGTGACCTGCAGGTCTCCTGGAGATGTGGTGTTCTCAACACGCTCCCTGTTGGGAGAGAGAGGAAACGTGAGAGAGCAAGCATAAGAAGGATACAGTTCTGAGCTCTGCTGAAATAAAGACGCCGTGTTGCTCTGTGTTGAGTTAACAAAGCATTAAACGGCATAGCTGAGTATTTACCAAACAATATGATTCCCTAGTCTCTACCATATGTTACAGCAGTGTGCATTTCTTACCTGCTAGAGCCATCGAGGCTGTAGAAGACAGAGTAGGTAAGGTTGTCTCCGTGCGGCTCGACCGGAAGCCTCCAGGTGAGTTTGATGAAGCGGGTGGAGACGAGTGAAGCCACGAGATCACGTGGGGGTGATGGGATGGAGCCGGAACGCTCGCCGGAGTCTACATGATCAGTAGTGGCACTGGTCAGTGAGGGGACAGGAGACGTGGGGAGGGCAACGTCTTGGGTACACGTAAGGTGGAGGGACGACATCACGAGGGGAAGGTGAAGAAAGACAGGGAGGATAAATAATAGACACATAGGTGGGGATGAAGGAAAGGAGGGTGAGAAAAATAGAAAAAAAATTATTGAAACAAACAAACAGTCCACGACAAGAGACGAATGAAAAAGTACAAATTTATAATGAAGTGATGGCGCTGATATAAGAGCCTGTCGGACACTAGACCTACATGCAAAAGGTCCATCATACCCAGAGCAACACACAAATATGGCTGATGAGAAGTATGAGGAATAATCTAAAGCATGTAAAGCATCTTATATCAGCACAAAGCAAAATATAAATGGTTGATTTGCTGTTGACTTTAAAAACAAGCATACACTCTTCTATTTTCCACATTCTTTTGCCGAACTGCTTAATCATACTTGGGTCGTGGGAAAGCTGGAGCCTATCTCAGCCAACTCTCGATGAAGGCGAGGTACACACTGAACAGCTCGCCAGTCCATTGCAGAGCCAACAGTCACACAACAATTCACTCTGACATCTAAGGGCCAATTAGCCTAACGTGCATGTTTTTGGACTGTGGGAGGAAACCAGAGCACCTGGAAGAAACCCACAAAAGCACCGGGTGCACATGCAAACTCCACACAGAAATGCCTTTGAGCAGCCCAGGATTCGGGCCCAAGTCCTTCTTGCTGTGAGGTGGAAGTGCTAACCACTACACTACCTTGCCGCCCCACTTTTCTACTTTCTACATTCATAAAAGCGTTACATGTACTCACTCACCCTCACCAAACTGCTTAATCAAGACCCTTAAACTATTAGAGTCTTGGGGAGGCTGGAGCCCACCTCAGCCCAAACAGGGTGAAGTCAGGGTACGCCCTGAACTGCTCACTAGGCTGGCGCAGGGCAACACATACAACCATTCACTTTCATCCACACCTCGGGGCAATTTTGGAACAGCCAATTAGCCTAATGTGCATGTCTTTGGACTATGGGAGGAAACCGGAGTACCCAGAAAAAACCCACACAAGCATAGAGGGAGAACATTCAAACTCCACACAGAAATACCCAGACATGGGATTCGAACCCAGGACCTTCTTGCCGTGAGGCAGAAATGCTAACCACTACTTACTACGTTTCGATGTTCTAGTTTCTTAAAAGCATTCCGTATAAGAGGTAAGAATTCCTGCAACAATCACAGAAGTCTCAAAAAATAAGAGTGCTATGCTTGTAAAATACAACAAAATATATCCAGACTGCTTCTTTCCTCTTCCTTTAGATTTCTCTTCATGGCTTACGACTCAAATCATGGCGTCTGGATCATTGGTAATAACAGCAGTGCAGCCAAGGAACCCTCAGACAGAGACAAGCACTCTTCTTGCCGAATACAGACTGGCCCATTTTTCCTCCTGGAGACCCGGCAAACTGGAAAACGACCCGTGGTGAACGCTCAAGGCAATTCATTATGTTCATTTGAAGAGGGAAGGCCAAGAGACAGAGTCAGTCAGGCAGATGAGAGCATCTCACAGCAAGGCTCAAAGCGCTAACCAAAAGCATAGAAGATGGGTAGTTAGGGACAGAAAATGCATGCGGTTGACGAAAATCTGGGGGATTTTAAGCACAATCTGAATTGGAAAACTGAATTGCGACAATCATGTTGTATGGAAGAGTAGAATGAGCAGAATGAAAAAAAGCTCAAGCTAAAGTCGAGCATTGCATGCTAAAAGCCAAGCGTATGATTTCCCATACAAACCCAATGCAGGCTCGTGTGCGTTGGGGATTACCCTTTGTGCAGGCTATGTATTCATTCACTGCATGAATGAATGCCGGTGCTAAAGCAGGGAGAACGACAGCTACGAGAGGTGGCTGCCAGCCTGAAGCGCTTGGCAACAAGATGCCTATTTAATGCCAGCTGGAATCTGTCACACGCAAGGACCACAGTGTGGAGCTCGTTTCATCTCCCACGCAATTAATAGCACTCTTTAATCTGGCTACATTACAATTATAAAGCAGATTGCTAGATATACAGAATGAGACAACTGTCATTACAGCTAAACACATAGATGGAGCACAATTTCAAAAACTGTAAAGATGCCTAGGTTGGAAATATTTTTCAAAAGTTTAATATATTTTTTTTAAAGTAAACTTTTGTGCTTTAATGCAGTTCTAGTCAATAGGGAAATATATAAATTTTACACCTTCAAAACAATATCTGGACTGGATGTACTAACAGTGGTGCTTAAAAATTTAGTGAACCTTGAATCTGATGATGTTTTTGAAGGGGAATTAAATGCAAACAATAAAAGCTTGTATGCAACATTGTATATGTCTCATTCTGGGATAAACAACAACATTTCCGGGACATAAAATCTCAAAATAAAAGTTTTTTTAGTTTTTGGTACTAATACAATTAAAGAAAAAAAAAATAAGGAAAAGATAGCTGCACAAGTTTTTATGAGAGGATTTTGAACCATCTTCCGGGTTATCAAAATGTTATGGATGTTACCGTGTCAATCCTTGACCTACATTTTTCGAAGAACAGTGAACTACAAACAAATTCTTCACATTATTGGTTTGTCAAAAGTTGCATGTGACTTACATAGGAGATGCTGTAAACAAGAAAGTGATTCGCATAAAAACGAACAGGTATTTTCCATGTGTTCATGTTAACAAGCAGAATCTTGTCTGATGTAGTTAAATGAAATGTAGTGCTATGTGATGTGCCTAGTTTTCATTTATTTAGAAGTTCATTAGTTTACATCTGATTTGTTAGTTTAATATCTGTATGCTGTTATTTTCCCCGTTATCTTGCCTTATATTTTGTGCACTCTTGAAAGTGAAACAGACTCCAAACTGCAAACTATCATACGGATTTAAGCCGATTGCAACTTTGTTAATGTAAGTAAAAAACCATCTGATGATGGAAATATACATATTTTCAGTACAGGAGAGTTAAAAGGTTTTCCTTTCATTCTGCTTTAAATCACACTTGTGCAGAAATATGGAAAAATTCTAACACCACTGTCTTTCAGGCGAGAGTCAATTCTAATATCTTTTTGATGGCGTGTCAAGAGAGTTATGTGTAAAAGCTTGAACAGGCTTGCTCTAAAATGACAGCATCAAGATATTTAATGCTAGTTAGGGTGCGTCAGCAGTTCATTCAGTAGTCTGTTTAGCTGAAAAAATGTACAGCCTAACAACAAAGTAACATTACTACAAGACCTGTACACCTGACTTGGTTAGCTGAGAACTGGAGAAGTTCCTTCATGAGCACCGAAGGTCTAATCCTGTCATGGAAAGCACTTTATACATGAAAGAATGAAAATGAATGAAAAAACTTATTACATATCGATCTTATTCACATAGTGGAGTGGTAGATATGGGCTTAGTTAAATGATGTTAATAGGCATGGAGTGCACTTCTTGTACACGGTAAGTATTTTAATGTGATGATGTGCATCGTCAGCATGTGACAGGATGCTAATATTGACTATGTTAAAGGTGCTGCTAATAACTTGCATGTAGGTTGAATTGTCAAAAATAGTATGGTAGCACCAGTATACATACTGTATGTACTTGCAATATACATAATGCATTAAAGGAAATCAGTCACCTTAACCTTGCATGAGCACTAAACACATCAAAATATGGCTTAGTCAACCGCAGCACGGACTTACCACAGCGCACTTCCCTTCATCCTGCAGAAATTGCATATTGCACATGTGTGGTGCCCTATGTAACAACACCCACCCACCTGAGGTCATGCCCCCTTCCATAGATAATGCAAAGGAATCTAGTGCACATTTTTTTTATGTTTCCCTATCAGGAAACACTCATTTATTTAATTAAAAATAATGTCAACATGGGCGGCACGATGGCGTAGTGGTTGGTAGGTGGGGTAGTGGTTAGCACATCTTCCTCACAGCAAGACGGTCCTGGGATCATGTCCTGGGTTCAGCAAGGGCGTTTCACTGTGGAGTCTGTATGCTTTCACTGTACATGCATGGGTTTCATCTGGGTGCTCTGGATTCCTCCCACAGTCCAAAGACATGCACATTAGGCTTTAGCCTTTCCGTGACCCTGGTAGGATCAATCAGTCCGGCAAATAAAATGAACAAATATTGTCAACAGGGACCCGTTGAGGTATGCAAGTCTTAGAAAAACCACAATTTCCTTTAATTCAATTACTGTGAGAAAGTCACAGGAGATAAGAAAAGTATGAACTTCTACTTTCCTATAACTAGTGATTTTTTCATGCCTTCTTTCTGCAGTTGTCTGTTGAAGGGTTTTGTGGTTTTTTGACACTCTTTGTAGCGTCTTCATGTCTGGGTTTCTTCCTTGTCTAAATTATGCATTTCAGCTTTGGTAATAGCTTTCCTATTGTTATCTCTGTTCAGTATCTTTTTATACACTAGCTTTGTGAAAAGTCAGTATTTTCAGCGGGCTTTCTGATTCATCTGGTTTTTGGTTTAAAACATGTAGTTCCAAGTTCCAAACGACATAAAGTAAAGATATAGCACAATAGTTGCTCAGTGATTAAGACTTTAGGATACTGATCATAAGGTCAGGGACTCAAGCCACAGTATCACCAAGCTGCCACTGCTGGGTAAACGAGCAAGGCTCTTAACTGCCATTGCTGGGTAAACAAGCAAGGCTCTTAACTGCCACTGCTGGGTAAACGAGCAAGGCTCTTAACTATCAACGACTCAGTTGGATAAATGTGATACAAATCTAAGCTGCTATAGATAAGGGTGTCTGCCAGAGACCATAAATGCTTTGTATATATTTTCGCCCAACATCTGCATTATGTTTATTCTATGCCTGTCACTCAGCACTTTGGCTCAACATCTGTTGTTATTAAATGTGCTATATAAGTAAATTTGACTTCAATTTAGTATAAAATGCAACATATTTTTGAGTCTCATTCTGACTTTAACCTTGACATGCAAATGTTTGTTTGAATTAGTTCTTTAACTGTTTAATGTATAGCCTCATCACTCTCAGATAAAGACCACAAAGACCACACTTTGTCCTAACAATTTTGATGAAGGGGGTGAGAACTTGGGCAAAATTAAAATAATTGCATTTACTATGTTTTTACTACATCCATACTACGCCCACGCCTTGTTCTTATTGTTCTTATGTCACCACTAGCATTCACACACCATGTCCAATGAGATCTTACTATCATCTTACTACAACCAATCAGATCACATCACACGATTACCATTATCACTGTGTCCTTATAAATAATTTAATTCAATCTGAAATTATTTTTCCACATCTACATTCAAAAAGTCTATGCCACTCTTGCAATATTCCACTGAAGTCCCTACTAGCCGGGCAGATTTAGATATGGATGGCAGGGGCCAGTGCCCAGAGCAGCATCTTGCAGGGGAGCATGAGGTGCTGAAAAAAAATCTTAATTGTATATTTGTGTGTTCGGGTTAATCTGTAAATATATGGCAACCCACAAGAAATGCTGAAAAAAATGATGTCGTCACAAAATGCACTGAACTCCAAGAACTAATGCACAAGTGCCTAGAAAAGGTCAAAGCCATTAGGTGTCTACTTTAGCAAAAAATAAAAGAAGAAAAGGAGAAATGAGCAAAAGATAAAGCTACTGACATTTATATAAGAAAGACAGTTGTAAAAAATGTATATTCATATTTGCTGCTGTGATAAAGAATTTGTGTAGTTCAGTTAATTTATCCTGTATTTTCTGTACAATTGTACAGTATTTGTTTTATTCTTATAACTCTATTTATTAGTATTTATCACTGTTAAAATTGTGTAGAGTTTTGGTATATATACAATAAATATACGTTTACCCAGGGCACCATATAGGCTTGAACTGACAATGCCTACTAGGTTTTAGTTATATTATCACTACATCCTTATTAAGTTTATACTGCATCCTGATTTGACCACATCCACACTGGTTTTTTTTCATGTTTTTTCAAACATGCCCAATGTTCGTCCTCCACGTCTAAGGAGACCGTACCACATCTTTAATGGTTTCTACTTCATTCCTACTACATTATACAAGTTCTTGCTGTGACAACTCAATTTTCTGAGGATGTAGTTGGCATGTGGTTGAGTGTGATGGGGGATTAAAAGAAAGAGCATGTGTAAACCATGCTGTCTATCAAAACAGACCCTGAGCCAACCCAAAGCTGTATTTCTTAGCACACAATAAGCTAAAAAATTCTCCAAAACTCACCCAAATCATCCACCTAGTGTACACATACCCAAAAGGTCAAGGTCACAGTTTCCCAGTATGTATCTCTCACCAAACACGTCATGGATCAGCATGAAAAACACAGCAGGCCACAGAGGAGAAAGACAAAAATAACGCTAACACAGCAGGTCTACCCACGTCACCTTGCTCCATGCTGTTTAATATTAGAAGCTCTATTTATTAATGGTCCTAGAGCCAGGTGGGCTCACAGGATGGTGGTGGAGACACACCCTAATGATAATGCATCTGTACTATATATACACAGTTTTCTCCACAGGGCATGCACTGCAGTGATGCACCAACATACTCCTTTGAAGGGAATGTCTACATTCAGGAAATGGGTAGTCATACAGGATGAGTACTCTGATTGTCTGATATGTTATTAAATATGGACAAAAATAACAATGGAGTGAAAAGCGCTAATACATCGTGAGAATAATGTAATCATGAAAGCAGTGGAAAGCCATGCCTATTACTTTTCCCTATGAGGTTTCAGACCTTTCTCATACTTCAGAAGATTCAAAGACTACTGTGATGTCTAAAGAAAGAGGTCTGTACTCTGGGGCAAATCCAAACAGGACACCTGGGAACTAGAAACCAGCGCTGCCTTCCCATCTTTCCATCAACCATAAACCTGTCTGACAGGTGACCTCTACAAAAGAGCTACAAGGTCTCAGTCGAGCATTACAAATAGACATAACAGAATAGCTTGGGGATCCGTAACACAAAATCATATACTGAGGACCTTCCGCTGCAAGAAAGCCTAAGTATTAAATATATATTATACATCTCACTACAGAAATAAACAATATAATTACACAAGGATGAGAAATTTGTATTGAGAACTTGAATTAGTCTCAAACCCATTTTGTCTCTAATTGTATTGAACTAATTAAAAAATAATCCCAGACCTAATTAAAGCCCCTTTCACAAACAACCTGCAATTTTTTTTGTGGCACGATTTTAGTAGGGCTATAAAAGAAAAAAAAAAAAAAAAAAGGGGGGGGGGACGGGACATTTTTTGCAAAGCAATGACTATGGATATGGCGTACAAATTACTGATAATGCACATTTTTAAATACAAAATAGCATATACCTATTATAATTTTTTAAAACTCATTTGCTATGAGTTTAAAAGCTTATTTTTATAAGTTTACCACTTAATGTCATGCGCCTTGTGTGCAGACTGTGTGCTCTTCAATAATAAAATATCAAGGTCTACTACTAATAATACAGTAGCACAGTGAGTGCAGGTGTCTCAAAGCTCCAGCTTCATGAACAATTACTTCTCCAGACCGGTTTTGAACGACTCAAAACTGCAATCAGGCTATATTCCATGTAAAATATATATTCCTCTTTTTTAAGTTTTTTAAGTGGAGCTCCCATTTTTATTGATAGGTGTCCGAGCCCGAGTTTGCTTTTCACCAAATTTTCTTTCACTAGCCTAGTTCCACTTTCATTTGTATCATCATTCTTGTTCATTTAATTATCCGTCTAACCAGTTCATGCTCTGTCAAGCTTCTGATTCAAGTGTTTGCTTCATTAATGTTTATTTACCTACAAGATTTTCTGCCAACCTCAGTTCGACTGTGTGTTTATTTTGTGCAAGTCTGTTTTTGGGTTTCAGATTCTTTATTAATAATGACTATTATAGTCCAGATAAATAATGCAAGGTGGTTATATGTAACAGCCAATCGGCATCATCGCAGCAGCACAACTCACACAGCAGCCTCATTGAGTTTCCTGTGGTGGGCATGCTTGAACACAGGACAGCCATGGAACAGCCATGTTCCAAGACTATAAATCTCTGCTCGGGAGCACCACTATTACACTTAAGCCATAACTTGACTCTGACTACTACTACTACTACTACTACTACTACTAGTAGTAGTAGTACTAGTAGTGAGCCTATAAAGTCCATTTCGCATCAGAAACAGTCCCTGTCCTGTATGGTGTGGTCATAAATACTGGACTGAATAAACCTTGTTATAAAGGTACAGTTTTCAGTCCACACCTGGATGTTAGAGAGCAAAAATATTGTACATCACTAAAAACAAAAAAAGCCCCATTCAGGAAGACTGACATTATGAGCATTATGCCTATCAGGAGTGTGCCTGACAGGATGTTTGCATAACCTTAAAATCACTGGGGGTCTCATCACAGGAAAGGGAGGGGTGGGTACTAAATCGGCAACCCTCTTGAAAACACTCTGATGGCTGATGGCAGACTGATGAGAGAAAACTAGGTCTATTAATAAAAGTTCCCCTTTAACAGGGTGGAGTGAAATGTAGCACTCCATCAACACCAGGGTTTGGGCACAGGTGGGGGTTCAATATGCTGGAGAATCACTATAAAGATTATACTGCTTTGCATTTTGTCCACATTGAAAAATCCAAGGCAGAGCTTATTAAACCCAGCCGACCAGTTATTACTTTAAGCTAACCCTCACACCGAGTCTCCCTCCCTCTGTCATTCTCTTTACAATATGATGCACAATCCTGGGTAGCTCATCAGCAGCAATTCTCTGTCTGATTGCTCACTGATGAAGAATCAGCTTGCAGAATTACTAGCCCTGCAAGGCAAGAAGACAAGAAGAGATCTGACAAGGATGGGCTGTAATCATGGGGAGGATGCCTACAATGGTATCAAGACGCGAGGCTGGGCATGATGACAGTTGTATCAGGATAGACATAGACAGAAACACCCCTCACATTTGATCTCCATTTGTGTTGTTATTTTACATCCAATGTCACTGACACATTCAAAACCCATCATCAGCAGTAACAGAGAAGACAAGACACCATTACCTTTCTGCAGCTTTACTTGGTTTGAATAAATAAAAATCTGAACGTGAATAAAATAATGCATGTGATAAGAAAAAGGACACACCGGAGGATCAAAGCCAGCATTGACCAGTTTTTTTTAAAGATGGTTAGATTAGATAAGTGCCTCATGCATACCTATAAACATTTATTTCCGTTATCTGATATACACAGGAGTAACCTTTGTGGAGTCAACATACAGTACTTCACTAAAACATTTTGGTCTGTAAAGCTAATACATATGAAAATTGGTATGCATCCTGGACTTGTGTTAGAAATTGGTTGGCATGTGTCTTGGTCTTGTTATTGGTTGGTATGAGCACCAGTCTCTTTTGTTTTGACATTCGTTGGTAGAGGTCCTGGTCTTGTCCAAGGAATAGTTTTTAAGTACTTTGCCTGCCATGGTGTTTGTTGGTATGGGTTGTGGTTTTGGTAGCTGTTGGTATTTTTGCATTGTTGAAGTCTTTTTTATTTTGACAATAATTGGTATGGGTGTTGGTTAGTATGGATCCTAGGCTTGTATTAGTATTGGATGGTGTGAGTCTTGATCTTGTTTTAGTAATGACTGGTATGGTCTTTAGTCTTGCTATTGGTTGGTATGAATTTTGGTCTTCTTTGACTCTTGATTGGTATGGCTTGTGGTCCTGATTGTGGTTGTTATGGGTGTTGGTATTTTTGTTCTGACATTGATTGGTGTGGGTCTTGTTGTTGTTTGTTATGAGTCTTTGTCTTGTCTTAGTATTGGTTGCTAGGGGAGTTGATCTTGATTTAGTATTGGCTGGTATGGGCCTTGATGTTGTTTTAGTATTAGTCAGTATGGCAGATGATCTTGTCTTAGTATTGGTTCATATGGATCTTGATCTTGTTTTAGTATTTTCTGGTATGGTCTTTTACCTTCTTTATGTACTGGTTGGTGTGGATTGTGGTCCTGTTATTGGTTGATACGGGTGTTAGTCTTTTTTGTTGTGACATGGATTGCTATGGGGTTTGGTTGGTATGAGTCATGGTCTTGTCTGGTATGAGTCTTTGGCTTGTCTTAGTACTGGTGTATGGGTTTTGGTCTTCTCTGTTATGAGTCTTTGTCTTGTGTTTTAGGACCTTCTTCCCTGATACACTTAGTTCGGAAAAGTTACTACACTTACAAAAGAAAAGAGGCAACTCTCATCATTCAGCTTCCTCCTTTAATCTTTCTGTCTAAAAACGCATGCAGCTAGTGAAGTGTTTGGTCTTGTTCAATTTGGTAAGGATGTTGCCGGTGATAAAAGACACCTCTCCTTATAGGGCCATTAATAACTCTCTAGTCTGCCTGCCATATGCCAGAGCAATACACTCAAAGAATACAAACCCTACAACGACTTTCAGAACTGGACTCACAAACACTAGGATGTGTGTGTGTGTGTGTGTGTGTGTATGTGTGTGTGTGTGTGTACTCATATTCTGCCTAACTGGGACAGTGATTAGATGGACCAGTAAATACTAAAACATGGATGGAAAACACTATAAACAACAAAAGGATCCTATTAGGCAGTAACACCTTGTAGAGCATTGAAATGCAGATTTTAACTCAGCTCTGTTCGCTCTCATAGACAGGAGTGTAAGAGGTGCTAATATATAGCTCAGTAGTGTAAATGAGAGGCAACACATAGTGCTAATTAATGAGGGAATTTTAATTGGAGATTGAGTAGTAGAGCCGCTAAGGGATGCACTATAACTCTGCCTTGAGACTCCCAGTGTAACAGCTAGAAACACACAAGCAGCATATAGCACACTTCAGACACACACACAACAATCAATGCAGTGCCACTCACACCTCCCATGCGCTGAAGGAGTGTGAGAACATGCGTGTGCTGTGACTGCAAAAGATGTGTGTGACAGAGTGTGTGCCAGTGTGGCGTGACAATAACAAGGAGAGAGTAGGAGAGACAGCAAGCGGGAGAGAGCAAGAGCATGTCAGAGAATGAGAGCGAGCAGAAAGTGCAGTAGGAGTGTGTGTGTGTGTGTGTGTGCGTGCGTGTGTGTGTGTGTGTGTGTGTGTGTGTGTGTGTGTGTGTGTGTGTGTGTGTGAGGGAACATCTCTCGTGTGATCTTCAATGAATGAAAAAAGGAAGCGTGTACCTGCATGCAAATTTGTGTTATAATTATTCCACCCCGAGCACAGGAAACTGCAAAGAGCCATGAGAGTCCAGGACTATTATCAAACCCCCTTCACTACACCATGCACACACACACACACACACACACACACACACACACACACACACACACACACACACACACACACCTGCAAACTGACTGTGGTTCGGCAATTTCTATCCACACTTCACTCGCCTTAAATACCTGTTTGTAAAGTCAAATATTTTGGCCATAAAGTAGCTTAGCTCATGGTTCAGTAAGGCGGCATATAAATAAATAAATGAATAAATAAATGAATGAATGAATGAATAAATAAATAAAACTTTATTTACTTATTTATTTTTTGGGGGTGGGGGCATTTTCTTCTGCAGGATTTGCACTCAAGCCACTCATTCTCATCACTCATCTGCCAAATGAGTGCCTACACATCACCATTCACACTTAGGGGCAATTTGGAACAGCCAATTAGAGTAATGTGTGCGTCTTTGGACTTTGGGTGAAAAGAGGAAGCCCACAGAAGCATGGGGAGAACATGTAAAACTCCACAGAGAAATGCCTGAGCTGAGCCGAGCCTGGGACTTGAACCCAGGACCTTCTTGCTGTGAGGACGTACTAACCCCTACACCACTGTGCCCCCCCCTCAGGCCATCATTAGATAAAACAACTACTTCATTCTTGTTCAGTGTCACCGATGACCGTACAAGCATTACCATGTGACCAGGTATACAATGAGCCCACCAAATAAAATGGTTGAACTTGACTTTCTGTGATGTTAAAAATGAACTGCAAAAGTAACTGCTCGTTCCAGGTTCCTGGCTGTGTTCCATCCAGAGTTTTGGTGGGATTCATATCTAGAGACAAGTTAGAGCTGCCACTTTTTTAGAGGTGGGAGAAAACCAGTGATCCATGACCAAACTCATATAGAAATGCACAGTAACAAATATAAATATACGGAAGGAGTCATGACTGCTCTCACTGTCTCACCAATGGCACACTCATGAATCACAGAGAACAAAACCACTGCCATGGCTAATTATTTAACCGATATAACATATTTCTCAGCTTTAAATGCACAGAGGACAAACTGACCTCATGGCAGCTTAACATGACAATAAACTTTATGAGTAACAATGTTTTTTTATTGCTCCTATTCAAATGTAGTAGCTCACTCACTCACTCATTTACTTATTTGCATAACTGCTTAATCCTAGTGGGGTTGCGTGGAGGCTAGATCCTATCTTAGCCATCACTGGGAGAAGGCAGGGTACACCCTGAACAGCTGACCATCACTGGGCAACTATTTACACTCACGCATGCATGTCTTTAGACTGTGGCAAGAAACCCATGCAAACTCCCCACAAGCCTCAAACCCAGGACTTTCTTGCGGTGAGACGGACGTGCTAACCACTACGCCACCGTGCCGCCCCATCACACACATATGTATCTAAAGTCTTGCCTTCCCAGAAAAGCAATGAAGACTGACTCCACATTAATGCCAAAGGTTTTGGAAAAACAGACATGATGGTAAGGTGTCCACACACTTTTGGTCATATAGTATATATAAGTGTCTCAACCCTTCTCCTGGAGCGCTTCCTTCCTGCAGAGTTTGGCTACAGCCCTAATCATTCACATCAAAGCATCTGATTACTGCCTTAAGAAGTTCTTGATCAGCTAATGGAGGACTGTCGGGATTCTGGTTGGAGATTAAAACCTGCAGGAAGGTAGCTCTCCAGGAACAGAGTTGGAGGCCCCTGGCATGTATATTGTTCCTTCGAAATTCCCAAAGAATTATAAGTAAGAATATCAAACCACAAAGTCAATTCTAAGACCAAAAAAAAAAAAAATGAATCATGCAGCTCTTCTTTCCAGCACCTGGAAGCCGCATGAATTCAGTCAACAGCAAACGCCCTAATCAGCCTGACTGAGTGCGAGTGCTGTCCTTACCCAAGTCCAGGATAATAAGCTGGGCGCTGGCTTGGGTGTTGCCGACCTCGTTCTCAGCCACACACTGATAAAATCCCTCATCAGATTTCACCAATCCCAGCACCTGCAAATCATGCTGATTCTACGAGAGACACACACAAAAAAAACCATGCATCATCATCATCTTCAACATCATCGTCATCAGAAAAAAAGAAAAAAAGAAAGCTGGCTTTCTGAGATGAAATTGGTTGTCACAGTCAAGGCCATGCAGCTGATCGTTACACAAAAACTGCAGCTGTTATAACAAGGACACTCAAACACAAGCTAATCAACTGAGCAGTAAGACAGCAGCAAGGTCTAACACATAGAGGGGACAATCACTTTCACACACTCTTTATTAGTCCTATTAGGGTCGCAGAAAGGCTGGAGCCTATCTCAGGGTGCACCCTGAACAGTTTTCCTGACCACCACAGGGCCAACACACACACACACTCACATTCACAACTAGGGCCAATTTTAAACAATCAATTAGCATAATGTGCATGTATTTGGATTGTGGGAGGAAACTGGAGTCCCCGGAGGAAACCCACACAAGCACTGCGAGAACATGTAAACTCTACGCAGAAACGCTCACACCCGGAACTCAAACCCATGACCTTCTTGCTGTGAGGCGGGTATGCTTGACTTTTCTTTAGAATTACAAGACGTTTACCCACATACCACTATTTTAAAGTAGTCACTGGGGATGACTGCGTCTCCGTTCTTCACCCACTTCACCGTAGGGGCTGGAGATCCCACGACATCGCATTCAAAGATAATATCCATGGCCTCGTGAGCATACATGTTCGAAGGTTTCTTTATGAACCGAGGAGGAACTGCAAGAGTGGAGAAAGCATGGTACAATTAATTCTTTCATTGAACAAGTACAAATAAAGAGGTACTGCAAATATAAATGTGTTTATTGGGATGGGTATTGTAATGAAACATATCAGACTGGAGTTAATATCATTAAAATTACCATTTTCATAAAAAAAATACATTTTATAGGCAAAAATAGCTAAAAAAAAACCCCCTACTAATTAAAATCCTTCTAAACCTTGCAAGAACGATGCACACTTAGAGTCAACAGTTTGGACCCTTACTCATTTTCAAATATATTCTGATCCACTCCCACCACTGCTTTCAGCCCCTTTCCTACTTTTTTGGTATTTTTCTAAATTATGCAAAACATATTCTTCTGCATCAACATCTTTCAAATTCAGATGGTGGCAGTAATATGGGTTCTGATTTCAAAAAGCTGCTTGCTAGCATTTCGTTTCGTCCTACAGTACTGTCATTTACCAGCGCATTCCCCTCCACAGGGAAACTCCTGATGCTCTGCGGGTGATTCTTATGGGGATCCTCAGAATTAAACAACACCCACTGCTGTTCTCCCTGCGGAACTTCTCCAGAGCTTCCACAGAGGAATAAAAGAGATTTCGCAAAGGTTTCAAACAGGATCAAAGGATGATATCTTATATATGTATATGTATATGTATATATATTAAAAATTAACTCTGTAGCTTTTTTGAGGGACAAAACTTTAAAAATGTATAATGTAATAGCCTATTTCATGTATTTTGTGATAATATATTTTTGTGTAGAATCATAATACAGCAATAAAAAGATAACTACTGGTATGGATTGAATATAATTTAACATTAAGGACTCGTATGTGATCTCATAACAGGATGGACATTTTTTTAAATGTAAAAAAAATGGGTCCCTCAACACCATGTTCACAAATCAACAGTAACTAAATGGCAGCTTTCTAGTGAAGCTCTACATCCACTAAAAGTGTGAACAGGTGCTGCGGTTTATTTCCACTGGCTCTGCAATTCACCCCATCACATGAGGACAGACGTTACGTGAAAATCATTCACTTTTCCTCAAACCATTTATCGGCAAAAATATCAAGCAGGGTTGCACAAAATGCTACCTGTCGAACACAGTGTATTATTTAAGAAAAACTAAAATAATCAGACTTCTCTTTCACTTAGTTTGTCGTGAAAATCTAGTATTTACACAGCTTGAATGGAATGTCCATGTTTCGCTTCTAGTTTTTACTGCTTCCTCGCTCATGTGGTGGCTGGAAGAAATAGTGGAAGAAATACTGAGTGGTGAAACGATCTTCATCTGTTTAACATCCATGTAAATCAAAAATATGAGTTATGATTAAATATCACAAGAATTATTTAAGCCGGGCTTTCAAAACTTGGGTATTACAACAGAACAATAAGCTAATAGTCAAATGTGTCATTTTCAAAGAAAAACTTGTCAACATTGATATTTGTGTTGATATCACAGTTTCCTGCCACAAGGAAGTCTTTAGGACAGGGAACTTTATACTAATTTTATCCCTTTAATCCTTTTCCACTCTGCCTTGTTTTATTTGGGTGTCCAGAGTTTGGTCCCACAGTCAAATGCAGCATGTAGATGGATGTTTACTATCCTGCAGCATCTCTGTTAGAATCAATGATAAGTGCTCTAACCAGCCATCATGTTGCAATTTTCCTTTTCACCTGATGGTGACTGCAGACTCTGTTAACACAGTTAGCTAAAATTCAAGTGTTTTTTTTTTTTTTTTTTTTTACTTACGATAACTTAAAAAAATGATATTTGATCATGACAGTAAGACGTCCTGTACGTATTGATAAGAACAATATAAAAGTGCAGACATCGATTTTAATTGAATAAAGTACACTTGTGTTCAATTCAGCCAATAACTCCTCACAGTCTGCCAACTATCCATTCTGTATGGGGGCTGGAAAAAAATGCAGTGTTTGTAAACACACCCGGGTTTATTGATGGGAAACCAAACGAAGTGGCTAGGAGCGCAAACACTATTCCAGCCGGTCAGCAACAGGGGGTATTTCTGTTGATTTACAGCACAGACACACCCTGTTTCTGACTGGGTGTTTTTAGTCTCTATGCCTTGGTCTTAAAGCGCCTCACAGCAAGAAGGTCATGGGTTTTAGTCCCAAGCGTGGGTATTTCTGTGTGAAGTAAGCATGTTCTCCCTGTGCTTGCTTGGGTTTCCTCCAGGTACTCCAGTTTCCTCCCACAGCACAAAGGCATGCACGCTCGGCCAATTGGCTGTTCCTAATTGCCACTGGGTATGGCTGTGAACGTGAATGGTATTTTGTGTGTGTTGTCCCAATGAAGGTCTGGCAAGCTTTTCAGGGTGTACCCCACCAGTGCCCGATGAGATTGGCTTAGCTTCCCTGCAGCCCTAACAGGAATAGGAAGCAATGTGTGGGAGGCTTCTGAAGGAGCACTGAAGGGAGTTCTGTATTTGTTTGGCTGTTAAGTTCAAAAATCAGCAAATTTATTTATGATTATCGGTTGTCCCAGTACCTTTTGATCCCTGAATCCCTTGGCGGACTGCATATAAAAAGTGTGCTTGGAATTAATTATTTCATTTCTACGGAGCCCCTAAAGGGACATGGTAAAATATATATATATATATATTTAAATAAAATTGTATGTTTCTAGTGAGCACGACATACTTTCTCGTGGGCACACGGTACTTTCTGGTTCTCTCGAGACACTGTCTGGTGCGCATGCGATACTTTCTCGTGCGCACTAGAAACGTCTCTCTTAGATCCCTCCCCACATGTCCCTTTAGGTGCTCCGTACATTTCCACTCTAGTAGGCATATAGTCATCCATCCATCCAAGTAAAGACCTCTCTGGTGTTGTGATGAGGTGTAATCAGGCCCTCAATTAAAAAAAAAAAAATACAATAAATAATCTTACAGAAATAACACCCAGTGCTAGTGTCTGCCAACTTTCAGACTTTAACACTAGAGAATGCATCTGCTTGTTTTTAATAACTCTGTATAAAGTGTGCCCATATAGTGGGATACTGCATGTACGTACAGTATAGTGAACTGTATGTTTGACAGTATTGGTAACACGTCTCTTGTGTGCGTGTGCAGGAAGTGCGCCTTGACAGGAATGCCTCATCTATGCCGACATCGCATCAAACTGGGAGATAAAGAGAACTATTACTACATCTCTCCCTCCAGCAGAGCACGGGTACAAACCTCTCGTCTGTTTTTTTTTTACACAACCCCAAGTAAATTCTTCCTAGGTTTAGTATGCATGCTTGTTTTGTGATTTTTTTTTCCCCTTTCCTTTTCTTTCCCTGACTCTAGATCACAGCAGTGTGCAACTTCTTTACTTATATCAGGTACATCCAGCAGGGTCTGGTCAGACATGATGGTGAGTCCCGAAACAGGCCTCGCATGAATATGCTTTTGAATAACAGATTTTTAGTATATTACACACAAATAGTAAAACCTGATTGGTTTGTTTTCTTTGAATTGTTAAGAAAATTGAAAGAATTAAAAAAATGTTTTTTCCTATAAATCCTAAACAATATCTAATCATAAGCAAAAAAAAAATAAGAAATGACAAAGGGTGGCATAGTGATTAGCACGTCCTCCTCACGGCAAGAAAATCCTGGGTTCGAGGCCCAGGCACTTAAGTTTGTTCTCATGTATAGTATTTCCCATGATGCTGTGATGTAATGTCTTTGTCTCCCTGCAGCTGAACAGATGTTCTGTGAAGTGATGCGCTTGCGACGGGAGATGTCCGTAGCGAAGTTAGGGTTCTTCTCTGAAGAGAACTGAAGAACCCCTAGACTCTGCGGCGAGTTTTCAACACAGTAATCCGATAACAGCAGCAGATTTCCCGCAGATTCACTCCATTACTGTGTCAGTGACTGTTACATTGAAAGCCCAGAGGAAGCACGTGAAAGGAGTTCTGCGAAGGTGATCAGTATTGAATTGGAGTGAGACGTCTCACTCTCTCACTGTAACATATCGATACGGTTCTTACTATGGCGCTAATATGGAATTAATGACGTTGAGTTTATTTTTGGATTATTCGTCACTTCAGATGAAGTTTACAGAACTTTAAGTCCTTGTAGTTGGATCCTGTTCAATGCACAGTCTGAAAAAGATGCCATTAATCATCTCAGACTACTTCTGTCTGAGAGCAGAGATTCACCGCACAGAAAAAATACCAGTGCCGTGTCTCAATTCATGTATTTCCATCAGAATACTTTGATGTTGTACACTGCGTACTTCCCGAATAGTATTATTTCAAATTGAATACTGCAATTCAGGAGCTGACCGAAAACAGCGTCGTTACAGTGACTGGCGTTAGCGTTTTTTCACTTCCTGGAAATGATGATTGCACCACTTGGCTGCATCAGCCAGGAGCATTTTTACTGGCTTGTTGCTTACCTCTTTTTACACTTTTATTTTAAAAAATGCCCTCGCTTGTACTTGTGTCTTGAAGTTCAAGTTGAAAGCCCCGCCCTTTACCTCCATGGCCAAGACCACAACCCACTCAACATGATGTACGTCACAATGTGAACGCACTTGTGCACTCAACAGCAAGTATAAATACATAAGTGACTGGTACACTGGAGTAGTGTTTAGGGGTGATGACACTAGAGGTGCAATAAAAAAGCGACTGAGGGGGATAGATTTTAGATTTTGTTTGGAATTTTGACATTCGTGTGTAGATGTTTTGCGACTTCACATGCAAGCAAATATTTTGCGGCGTAAATGCATATATCATGGCGAAGTCGTGAGAAAGTCATGCAACGATTTGCGACTGATTTCCGAGCGATTGGTTTGCGCATGTTTTTGGCAAAAAAAAAAAAAAAGCTAATCTCCAGTCTCAAATCAATCTTGTTTTGTTCGCTTTTTGTTCTCAAAGCAGTAATTTTTTTTATTTGTGCGTTATTAGCACGAATAAAATACGAATGATGACAAAATACACTGAATATGGCGGATGCCTGGAGGTCTCCTTGCAAATGAAAAACGAATCATTTTCAAGCAAAACAACCTTGTGACCTTCCCATGTCTGTGCGAACTGTTTGAGAAAATTTGAGACTACTCCGCGTCAGAGACTTGTTTTGTGACAAAAACGTTTGAAATTTCTCACGACGATTTCACGGACCAGGCGAGCAAAACTTGATGCCGTGAGACAAATTTAAGAACATTTTGAGAATGAAAAGAGATTTGAGAATTGCCATTCATGTCACTCACTCTTATATCACCCCTCTAGTGTGATCACCCTCTAAGCATGTCTTCCTCACAGCCTGATGGTCCCAATGGTTTGAGTCCCAAGCTCGGGATTTCTGTGAAGAGTTTGCATCTTTGCTTGTGTGGGTTTCCTCCCAAAGACATGCACATTAGGCGAATTGGCTGTTCCAAATTGCCCCTAGGTGTGGATTTGTGTGAGTGTGCAAGAGACTGTTGTAATAGGCTCCAGCCTTCCCGTGACCCTAATAGTAGGATTAAGCGATCCAGCAAATGAGTGAGTGAGAAGTGCACAAGTACGTGAATCAAGACCGCACAAGACACACTACATGCTTGTATGCATTATGTAAAATGTTAGCGATCCTTCCAGAAGAGCCAGCTGGTGCCTGTGATGGGTTATAATATATTCATTCTGTGGGTAGGAAATATTTACAGTACTAGATTTTTTTTTAAAGAGCACATGAAGGCGAATTCAAGCAGTCAGCTACAGACTTCTTTTAATCAGTATGAAGTTTGACCTGGGGTCATAAAAACTATATTTCCAGGACAAAGTCTGTAGTGTTCTGATAATTCGTATGGGGTTCAGCATGTATAGACTCAGCACTTAAATCTCTCTATTTTATATATATATACACATACACACACAGGTGAAACTCTCAAAAAAATTTAATATTGTGCAAAAGTTCATTTATTTCAGTAATTCAACTTAAAAGTGTTGGGGTCTTCATAAGCTGTAAGCCATAATCATCACAATTATAACAAATAAAGGCTTGAAGTATCTCACTTTGCATGTAATGAGTCTATATAATATAAAAGTTTCACCTTTTAAGTTGAATTACTGAAATAAATAAACTTTTGCATGATATATTATTTTTTCGAGTTTCGTGTGTGTATGTACATGAGTTTGAATGATTTTTTTTTTTAGCTTAAATGAGGTACATAATTAGGTGGGACATTGGATCAAATGTAGGTTGTACCTTTTAATAATAAATTGGAATAATTGATTGATTTGACAATCAATTTCTTTAAATAAAATACATTTTTGTTTAATATTGGCACAGCACAGATCTATGTAAAACTCATAATTTACATTTTAAGTACATCACATGTAAATATCATGACTTGATGCAGCGATTACATCAGGGAGGATCTTATGTATTTGCAAAGCTTTATATAAACTTTATCAAATTATACAATTATAATTATACAAATATTCAAGCTTACACCATTTACTAATATTTTTTTTCCCTTTATGTTTACACCTAACTGATGTAACAATACAATAAAATGTAATAAAATACAATAAGAAGTTGAGTATGAATGAATGTTTTGTTCTTCGTTCTCTGTTGCAGATAATCACATATAAACATTGAATGATACCGTTTGTACTCATCTTATATGGATAGGGGGCAAAACTATACGTGTGCTTTTGTGCTGACAAAAGTGATATTTGTTCATGTGAATTAAAACCAAGCCATTATGAACCTGAGAGGTGTAGAAATCTCCGTGACAGTCTTATCAATTTTTATTTAAATTGAATGACATCGTGGTGATCACTCAAAGGGTGAGGGATACAAAAAGAGGGAAAAGGGCCTATTTGATTATTTTTTTGACTGGCTGATTTGTTCCAGAGGTGATTGTAGCCTATAAATCTCATGTCTCTTATATTGGATCAGATAAAGAGAAGGTAAGCTATGACTGTTTGCTAGTTGGGGCGGGAAGGTGATGTAGTGGTTAGCACACCCGATTCACAGCAAGAAGGTCCTGGGCTTGAGTCCCAGGTTCAGGCGGTTCTGTGTGGAGTTTGCATGTTCTCCTGGTGCTTGGAATGGGTTCTCTCAGAGTACTCCGGTTTCCTCCCATAGTCTAAAACCATGCACATTAAGCTAAGTGGCTGTTCCAAATTCCCGCTAGGTGTGTGAATGGTTGCGTCTGTTGCCCTGCAATGGTCTGGCAAGCTGTTCAGGGAGTACCTCGCCTTCTCCCAGAGTCGGCTGAGACTCCCGCCTCCCCTCGACTCCAATAGGATTAAGCTGTGTAGCGGGTGAGCAAGCAGGTAACCAATAGAAATACAACACATATTTGCTTGCATGCTGTATGTAAATTTTAGTTGCGTAACTGGTTCTATAAACCCTAGATAAACACTACGGGAGGCGTCAAACACCTGGATGCTTTCCATTACACATGTGCATGCATGTTTAGAACTTACAACAAAGACATAAAGAGATGAATGACATTATTTTCACTAGTCAGCCGTCCCTGAAACCTCATCGGGCCAGCGCTGATTTGATTGGATGAGAAAGTGTGTCTTATCCAAGTTACAATGAGTCACGGTTACGTATATAACTAGCATTCCATTTCAACTCCTCATTACCAGTAGTGGTGTGAAATGTTTGAATAGGAGCCTACCTCAGACAACACTGAGCGAAGGTGAGGTATACCCTGAACATCTTACCAGACCATCACTGGGCCAACACACACTCACACCTAGGGGCAATCTGGAACAGCCAGTTGGCCTAATGTGCATGTCTTTGGTCTGTTGGAGAAAACTGGAGTACCCAGTGAAAACCCACACAAGCAGGGGGAGAATATGCAAACTCTACACAGAAACAGCCTCACTGAGCCCAAGACTCGGACCCAGAGCCTTCTTGCTGTGAGGTGGACGTGCTAACCACTACTATTCTTACCGTATTTCCTTCCAACAGAGTTTTAACCGATGGTACTCTCAGCCCAGGTCCTAATAAACCAGTATCAGAATGTATTTACTGATAGCGACTTCAAAGCATGTATGCAAGTCACTCTGGATTAGGGTGTCTGCCAAATGCCATAAATCTAAGAGTCTGGGTAGGAATCAAAAGTTCATCTCAGAGTCGTCCACCAACCACCAACACATACAAGACAAGTTGATCACCAGATTATACAACTCTGCAACTTCAACTGCCTAAATGCATGTCATTTTCAGATGCAGGTTGCAAGCCTAGGCAGTTGCATGTTAGGATAGAAGGATGCAGTGAGTGAGGTGAACATTGGTAGAATAGTTTCTCTGTCACTTTGTGATGGCAGATCTGCTGAAATCTAAAATCTGCCAGGATGTTCCAACCACGAGCAAAAGCAATACTGGAAACAAAGGTCTTGGCAGATACTCAGGACTATAAGGACTCTGATCTGGTTCATTCATTTTTTTTTTTTTTTAAATTGGAAGATTCAGCTGTAGAGGGAGTAAAAATTAATGCAGGTGATGGTAGTCATAGTCTGGAGCAGTTTATATGGTGACTTAGCATTAGTAAATAGGTCCACCTGTCAGATCAGAACTACCCGTCCCCTGGATGTTCCTGCTCTCTTGACAGCACTTTAGCCGCACCAGTGTACAGCCCCAGCAGATCAGGTTCTGGAAATGGTGCTGTCAGAGTGGTAGAGCCCATGTTGTAGGGGATTCCATGCAACTGGAGAGCGTTTGGTTGTATAGGGAGTGGAAGATGCAATGATGTCTCAGAAAAACTAAAGAGATGTTCAACTCTGAATCAGGAGCTATATTTAAGCTACATTGGCATTGGAATGCCGCACATTGGAAAGACCCGTATCTATAAGATGCTCAATCCTGAGTCAGTCAGCACATACAGTAGTTGGTGTCTGTCTTTAGCCTTTAAAAGTTTAAGACTCTTGTGGCAGGAAATATGGAGGAATCTGACACAAGAAAAGAGAAAACATAGATCTGTTTTGGCGACGACAAAAACCCACTAGAACCCTACAGCTGGCGGCACGGTGGCGCAGCGGTTAGCTCGTCCGCCACACAGCAAGAAGGCCTGGGTTTGATTCCCGGGCTTGGGCGTTTGTGTGGATTTTGCATATTCTCACCATGCTTGTGTAGGTTTCCTCCAAGTATTCCGGTTTCCTTCCACAGTCCATAAACATGCTCAGTAGGCTAACTGGCTGTTCCAAATCACCCCTGGGTGCGAGTTTAAGCACCAGCCTGGGATTAAGCAGCGTAGAAAGTCAATGAATGAATAAATGATCCCGACAGTTGTGGATTAGCATACAATCAGCAAAAAAAACAAACAAAAAAACCCCAAAAAAAACAACATAGCATGTTGCATGTAAAGGGAAAATTACCCAACCACAGAAGAGATGAAGAATAAAGTCTTGTAGAGATAAACTAGCTATCGCTCACCTTGGAGCTCTGTTTCTGTTATGTACAGGTTCAAGATATGAACAGCTGTATTGTAGCAGTATTTATTTCATGCATCACTATGAAATCCAGATGTTTCACATCATGCCTAGTGGTTAAAATTGGTAATACCGAACAGTGATTCATTTAAAAAGACTGTTTCAGTGATTCTTATTACAACACGCTCTGCTGAGTTTCTCTTTTATGCTGAAAAACCTACAAGAAAAAAAACAACAACAAAAACAATCAATACAGCAGCTAAAGCTTAAACCAAAGCTCAGGGAAGACAAAAACCCACCTTTTATAGCAACTCACTATTATGATGATCACGGCAACACCTCCCACCACTGTCACCACGGCAGCAGCGATGGAGGTAGCAGAAAGTGTAGTGGACTCTGGAGGAAAAAAAGAGATGTAATGGTGCATCATTAAAAGGGATATACTACCATCACAAACTGTTTTCTCTCATCAACAGTGCAAACCTGTGCAAATGAAGGAACCTGGGATGTTGTGGCACAGCAGGTTTAGTGGGCAGACAGTCCCGCTCAAGCACTCGTCTATATCTGAGACAAAAGCAAGATACAGTTCTTACCCTTCGACTGTTTTGTGTATCATCTGATTTTCACCCGAAAACATCAATATCAACAAACCTCGGCAGGTGGGTGGGTTTGGAGTCCATAACCGTGTGTTTAGATCACAGGTGATGTGCGTTGCCCCATGAAGCAGATAGCCAGGAGGACACTGGTACAGCACTGCTGACTTACACAGTACCGAGAAGCCCACTTCCAGCCGAGGAATAGAGCCACACACCGGGTCTGAAGAAACAACAAAGACGACAACAATATGGATACACATTACCAGTCAAAAGCTTGGATACGCCGGCTAATGCTAACTAAATAAGAGGGTGTGTCACAAGTATTGACTGGTGCAGTATATGCACTTATTAGCCATAACTTTAAAGCCAGTCAGAGGTGACGTGAGTAACAGTGATTATTGTTCATTCAAGAGGTTTTCTCGTTTCTGATTGGCGGAAAGCAGTGAAATAATTCTTGGTATTCTTCCACAAGTCAAATTATTGCATCATTGCCACTAAATGATAATTCCACGATTAGTGCGCGCAACCTAGTAACGTGACAAAATACTCTGAGCATGTTTTGAATGAATAATAAAACAATTACAAAATTTGGCTTGTATATAATATGGAGAATTATTCAGTCTCAAAGCCAAATAACCCCTCGACTAAATAATTCTCTATAATCATACTTCACCTCATTCGTTCTCTACTCATCTGTTGAACCACTTAACCTTATTAGGGTCGTGAGGAGGATGTAACCTATCTCAGCTGACAGTGGGCAACAGTGGTTACACCCTGAACAGCTTGCCATACCATCGCAGAGCCAACACCCAATAAGCATTCACACTCACACTTGCACCTAGGGGATATTTGGAACAGCAAATTAGCCTAATGTGCATGTCTTGGACTGTAGAAGGAAACTGGAGTACCCAGAGGAAACCTATGCAAGCATGGAGAGAACATGCAAAAAGGCCCACACCGAGCCCAGGACTCGAGCCTTCTTGCAATGAGGTAGACATGCTAACCAGAACACCACCGTACTGCCCTATTATGTGATTAGAGAGGCATGATGTAGGATACATTAAAGTACAAGAGAACAGTCAGTACTCAAAGTGGATGTGCTGGAAATGGGCTAGCATGAGGATCTGACTTTGGGCCATATGGGCCACATTATCGTGGCTAGAAGACCGGGTCAGAGCATGTCCAAAACCACAGGTAGTGTGGGGTTTTTCCTGTAAGAAACCCTGAAAAATGATGGAGATATGTACATAGATAAATAAAGAGCACTTTCACCTTAAAAATGATCCAAAAAGATTTAAAAATCAGACAAAGTTTGACATAAATTGGCTAAAAATATATCAACAAATTTACCACATTTATTCAGAGACTTTCTGAGAAAATTCAATTTGTAGAAAATGTTCTGTTAGTGCATTAAGAGTAATTTTTTTGGTGATGGGTCACATATTTCTTAAACACTGTAATATATGAGGGCAAAATGGTGGCGTAGTGGTTAGCACGTTCACATAACAGCAAGAATGTCCTGGGTTCAAGTCCCGGGCTTGGCGAGGGCGTTTTTGTGTGGAGTTTGCATGTTATCCCTGTGCTCGCGTGGGTTTCCTCCAGGTACTCACAGTGGTTTCCTCCCACAGTCCAAAAACACGTACATTAGGCTAATTGGCTGTTCCAAATTGCCCCTTAGTGTAAGCATGAATGGTTGTATGTGTGTCGGTTTTGTGATGTTCTGGCACGCTGTTCTGGGTGTACCACGCCTTCGTCCAGCGTCGGCTGAGATAGACTCCAGCCATCCTGAGACCCTAATAGGATTAAGTTGTTCGGCAAACGAGTGAGATGAAAGTTGACATCTGTGATTGTATATAACAATAAAAAGTACACAATATCTTTTATCCTACCAGTGTCTGGCTCCTTCCAAGCAGAGATATCAAGGTGTGAGATGTTTGTGTGTGTGCAGGGTAGCAGCATGTCAGGGTGATGCGTCCGTACAAATGGGTCTGAGGGCACCAGGTAGATGTGCGTGTTGTCACAAATGATGCGAGAGAGAGATACTGTACGCAGTGAGCATCTCTGAGCGGTGCTGAACACCCCATCTCCTTCCCACCAGAACCTCACACAGACAGACAGACAGACAGGTAGGGTCATCCGATCAATTTAATCCTTTATCTGATTATACTCTACATTTATATTATTTATGCAAATTTGCACATGGTTAACATTATTTATTTATTTGTTCACAGATTAATTTACTGATAAGTGACTCACCTGTCTCCATCTCTGAGTGCACGGAACTGTTTGGCTATCAAGCAGGATAGCAGAGGCCCAACTCTTCCTCCAGATACTGCGGGCTCTGAGATCGCACCCACCCACACATCAATGTTCCAAACTGTACCATACAGCGCAAGCAGCTTACGTACCAAGCCTACACTGCCCAGAATTTCTATTAAATCCGATTCATTTGCAGGGACGGAGAGGCCACAAAACTCTCGCCATGCACCGTAACCTTCAGAAAGAGACGAGGTAGAGGCCGTGAGAGATAAACATGTCACACGTACTAATTACTGAGCATGATGAGTCTTAAAAAGTGGTCTAATATATACAGTATATATGTAAAAAAAAAAAAAAACAACTATGATGAACAGTATCAGCACTGATTCAGTGTAAAACTTCCAAGCAGTACCAAGCAGGCCGTGATCACGCCCCCTCTGTAAGTTTAGAGCCCCAAGGTCCAACGGCAGGCCACCATGAGCCTGGAACAGTCTCTCAGTCAACTCCTCCACCATCATCTGCTCAGGAGCCTGGAGCTTAGCTGGGGACAGCAACAAACCTCGGAGTACTGGATCTATACCACCTACACAAACAGAGAATATCTCTGTACAGTACATCGCAACAACATACAGTAACATTCTCTGGCCTGTAGGGTTATGCTTGCCAAGCAACATTATTTAATCAAAATGATTTTAAATGATAACACTATAGCAGTATAAATAAATCCTACTAGGCTAGCGGGGAGGCTGGAGCCTATCACAGCCAACCCTGGGAAAAGGAGTGGTACATCCTGAACAGCTTACCAGTCCATCAAAGGGCTAACACACACAAAACCATTCACACTGGCATTCACAATCTGGCTTAATCTGCATGTCTTTGGACTGTAGGAGGAAACTGGAGTACCCTGAGGAACCCCACATAAGCAGGGAAAGAACATGCAAACTCCACACTGAAATGCCCTCACTGAGTACAGGACTTGAACCCAGGACCTTCTTGCTACAAGGTGGACGTGCTAACCACTACAACACTGTGCTGCCTGTGTGTGTGTGATTGTACAAATTTTAACCCAGAGTCTGTGTTTGTGTCATGTACCTTCTTCTGCTACCCTCCAGGAGGCAAACAGTGAGTGGTGTAAAGGCAGTGGTGGATGTTTAGGGTCGAGCTGATATCCAGATCCGAGTCGGTTCACTATGGGCTGTACGGTCACATGGGCGAAGCGGAAGGCGGCGGTGGAGAAGACATTGGTAATGCTAGGGTCCACCTCAGGGTCATATCCTTGATAGGGAGGCATGAGTTCAGCATATGTTCTGTGCCCCAGGACATGTGGCAAATAGTGATCCCATGTCAGGACCTGAGATGGCAGTGAATTAGAAAGTTCTCAACTAGATTGCACTCAAGTTTAACCCAAACTTCATGTCACTATTAATAGTTTCCTTAAAACCTGGTGAACAGCTCCAAGGATTTTCCTGGCCTCTTGGTACAGTGTATCCGGGCTCCAGTGGGGGTTGAGCATGTGCAGCTCTTTGGCTAATCGATTATGCTCTCTTAAAAACAGTGTGTGGAGGGCAATCATCCCCAAGTGCTCATTAGCCCGTGAGTCACCTGAAAGATACACACCAGAGCAAGACAGCAATATCTAATGCAAACTTGCCAACCATGTGACAAAGTTATAATATATTGAATTGAGTAATGATTATAAATGTTTCTTAACAGGCCACATGCTATGAAGTACCTCTTGCTATGAAGTATATAGACCTTGTTTTCTGTTATCTTTATCCTTTGCTCACTTATCCAGCGAGGACAAAGAAGTTACTGAGGATTTAGACGTCTTGGTAACACCTGGCACATGCACTGCGTGGCCAAAAATAGTCCCACACTCTATATATTTTGTTGGACCGCCTTTAACTTTGATTACAGTGCATAGTCTCCCTGGCACTGTCCAGTTCGGAGTAGGTCAGGTAGAGGCTCAGCAACATGAGGCAGTAATATACAGTCAGGGCAGCATGATGGTGTAGTGATTAGTATGTCCACTTCACAGCAAAACAGGTCATGGGTTCGAGGCCCAGGCTCGGTGAGGGCATTTCTGCACAAGGTTTGCATGTTTTTTTCCCATGCTTATGTGGGTTTCTTCTGGGTGCTCTGGTTTCCTCCCACAGTCCAAAGACATGCATATTATTTGCAATTGTAATTGTGAGTACGAATGGTTGTGCGTTGGACCTGTGATGGACTGGAGAGCTGTTCTGGGTGTACCCTGCCTTCGCTCAGAGTCGGCTGAGATAGGCTCCACCCTTTTTGCAACCCTAGTAAGAATAAGCTGTTCGGTGAATGAAGAAATAAATGAGAAAGTCAGTTGATGAACTGAATGTGCTCAATGAACAGGTTATCCCGTCAATGGACTTTTTCCTCCCTGATGGCACGGATATGAATTTGGGCCAAAGATAATGAAAGAAGGGTTTAGGGAGCATATGGAATCATTTTCACATATGTATTGGCACCTCAGAGTCCTGACCTTAACCCTGTTGAAAGTTTTTGGGATGTGCTGGCTTTATGAAGTGGTTCAGTTGTCCCTCATTGATTCAAGATGCAGTTGAAAAATGAACCCAACTCTGAATGGAAGTTTGTTCAAACAATCCCATGATGCACTGTAATCAAGCTAAAGGTGTCCCAGTAAGATAGAAGGGGTCACAATGTTATTTTGGGGACCAGGCAGTCTATATAATATGTTAAAGAAGCCAATTTTAACATGATTATCACAGACTTAAAACAGGCTAATGGGCCATTTTATGTAAGTCCTAAATATGGATGTCTACGGTCATTATTGGTCAGTTGGTTCGCACTCATTCAGCTTAGAATGAATTTTAGAAGTCATGAGTTGTAAACCAGATAGTGCTTTAAAAAAACCCTCAAAACCGCTTTACAGTATCATATAACTCTCTGTCCATATTGACTTACCTGCCAGATAGCAGAAGGTCAAGTTACCCACAGACGTTGTGTTCTTTCCTGTCTTGGAGCCTTGTCTTGGTGCACATGGGTCCAGTTTGGTGTGTGTTCGAGGCAGGTAGGGCAGATAGGCGAGGCCCTGGTCTGAATTCAGCTGGTTGTGTGCCAGTAGGCCAAGAGGAGAGGACAGATTACGCAGAGCGCGTGCGAGGTCGTCTGAACTCCCATACACCATACTGGCATCTACAAAAGCAGTGATGGCGTTCAGCTGCTCCCGGTGACGGCACACGACAGAGGCATCTACACAGCTGGGGGCTGAGCGGAAAAATGGCATGCAGCTCTGAACACCACGACGAGGGTCCGAGAGAGGGATCTGAAAAAGAGAGAAACAAAAAGTTTTTTAAAGAAAGTGTTATTTTCTGAATGCTTCTATCTAATATTGTCGGAGTGCTATTGCTCTTTGTGTGTTACTGCTATTCAACTGCTTTCAGCAAACAAAAAAAATAACAAGCAATGATTTTTACAGACTTATGCAGTCTGTAAAATATACAACAAATCATGAAAGTCCTATAATAGACTTTTGTACTGTTTTGTATATCTTGTGTGTGTGTTAATACCTGTATGGGAAAGCATGGTGTGTCTCTGTTGCAGGTACGAGTGCAGTCTGCCCCAGTCCTGAATGAGGCTGTGCTGGGGCTCTGAGGGGTCAGTGACAGATCATGGTCAATCCACTGCCCCCACTCAACCAGCAGGTGAGACAGAGACGAATCTAAAGAGATGTTGTCGTTCTGGGTGTACAACACCTCCTGTGACACCACACGGACCTACCAGGACAACATCACATCATTACAAGTGTAAAAGTTAGATGTATCTTTTTTGCTTTGAAAGGCTGTTTTTTTTTGTACATAAAACAAATACCATCAATAACCTGCTTTAATATTTCTTATTCAGCAGCTCATTTGAATACTTAAATCTGATTGGACAAGTCTGATATTCATGATGTTTCAACAGACGGACGCTATATACATTTTAAACAAGGGGCATGAAATTAAATCATGGCATAATGTATACTAAAGGTATTTATTCTCTTTTCACTTTCTTTTTCTGAAAGTACTTAACAGTGATTAGCTGGCTTGTAATCTTTCTTGAGTCGTGAATGACAAGCTGTTTATTTGAAATAGGTTGCTGCCACCTAATGGAAGGATGATAAATTACGTTTCACGGTAACGGTCCATGCAAAAAATGTACAATAATCATATTCTTTAAAAGCTCTCACAGGCCACATAAAATAAGTTGGCAGGCCTTGACTTTGACACTTGTCATGTTGATCAATTTAGTTATTATTACAAAACAAGTGAGAGTGGCTTAGTGTTTAAGGCTCTGCGTTACTGATCAGAAGGTCGGGGTTCATGCCCCAGTACCACTGAGCTGTGACTGCTGGGCTCTTAAGCAAGACCCTTTAACCCTCAGTTGTATTAATTATATAAAAATGTAAGTCAGTCTGGATTAGGGCATCTGCCAAATGCTGTGAATGTAAATAAACTCGTTCAGGGTGATGCAAGACCCACCCATTGTGTGTCAAGGTACTGACAGCCTGTCGCAGATTATTCTTTGATAATGATCAGCTTGCTCTACCTTATATAATATCAGTCCACATGTTTTGTGATCCATATACAGTACATTGATAACTGTCTCTACATAATAAGTTTCTAGAGTTTTTTTGCGAGTTATTAATAAATAATTTGTTCAGAAAAATAAATCAGAATTACACTTTACATGTTCATACAGCCATTCATTCTTTATATTAATGAAAAAAATCTTACAGGAGGCAGTGTAAAGTTACTGTAGGTGTGTTGGGGGTTCCAGCCTCTGGGTGTGCCGTGAAAATCTTCATACGCTGGTGGAAGCCAGCGTGCATACGGAGTATTAGCAGCCCCCAGCAGTGGATTCTGTCTGCAGAAAGTTCAAAACTGCCTTTTAACCTACACTAAAAGCCCGTCAAACAAATGATGGTAAAGGATGGTAAAGGCTCCATGTTTGTTTTTTTTGTTACAATCATTTTGGCACTTGTAAAAATACCATGTCCACTTTTTCAAAACTCTTCACACAGTGTGCTTTCAAATACACACCTGAGCACATCAGTTAACCTTTAGTGCAAAATGCACTACAGCCTCCAAACACTTCATAAATCACCCAAAATTGATTCATGCCACAATAACAATGACAGTTACTGTCATCTAGCAATATCACTCAGGCACTCACTGTTTAGAGAGCTGAAGACACTAACAAGTTTAAGCACTGCCAATATAATGTGTCCCTGTATTTTCCAATTTGGCACAAATTTCTTTCATGCTGCATTTGAAAAATAAAAATAAATTTAAAAAAGGCATCTTTCGAGTGTAAAAAATATCAGAATAATTAAAAAATGCTGCAGTAAATTTTATTAGAAAGCATGCAAGTGTAACTGTGTGTCTTTATGTATCTACACATATTTCAAACCTACTGGATGGAGAAAATTTGCACAACAATAGATGTTACAACCGAGTACGGAGATTCTACAGTAAAATGGTACTGATGGTTTTACTGTACTGCAAAACAAGACAAACTATTTTTACTGTGTAAAATGACTGGTGGAGCGAAGACACACATTCACTGACTTCTCACGAGTTATAGGTACTCGGACACATGCATGCTCTGTCCAACTTGAAGACGAACTCCTAATTATCGAATTAGATCCTGGCATTAGACCTATTGGAAAGTTCCTGTCTATGTAAATGTAATGACTGTCATAATATTACTTTGCGTTAGTACAATTTCCTTAAGCTCTGAAATGTCCATTAATAATAACATGAACAATATATAGCTCACAAGAAAGGTAATAACTTACTAGGACCGAGCGCAATTTGGAGTGAAAATTGGTGTGTTACAGTATCTTCGGTGTAGCTTACATGAAAGGTAATAAGAAATAATTCACAAAAGCACCAGTGTCATTCAATAGATTTTATTTTGCCATTTGTTCACAGTACAGTGTTTACCGTACCCCCCAAACCACCCAAATTTAAAAAAAAAAGAAGAATAAATAATTAAATAAAAATAAACTCTCTCTCTCTCTCTCTATATATATATATATATATATATATATATATATATATATATATATATTAATAAGATCTTGAGTCGATTATCCGTAGAAAAGTGCTCGATACGTCGAAGTTAAATATTGTATGTAAATATTGTATTGTATTATATGCAATTCCAACTTTTCAACTGTTTAAAGTGTAATTCAAAATAATAGTAAAGACAATTTCAGTATATTACTAATCTCTGCCACTTTATTTATACTAAAATTGACGATTTTATGGCATGAAAGTCAGACATATCTGCTCAAGTTCTGTTATCGGTGGCTTTGCTAATTTTGTTATATTTTAACCAAAAAATAAAAACAAAAAGAAAATTAAGAAAAAAGAAAAAAAAATTTAAATCATCTTTTTAATGAGATGGGCCTCTGAGCATAACGTCTGCCAAGATTATAATATTTGAGCCGTTTGCACCAGCAGAACCGATGCTTACTAGACATCATACCATTCTGTATAAGCTCTCCGGACTGCTGTGTGTTAAAATGCCAGGTGGTCAACAGTTTCTCCAATACTCAATCCAACCCATCTCGTCATTCATTCATTGCTTCCATTTAATCATACTAGGGTTGCACAGAGGCTGGAACCTGTCTCAGCCAACGCTGCACAAAAGCGGGGTACACACTGAAAAGCTCGCCAGTCCATTGCAGGGCCAACACACACACACACACACACACACACACACACACACACACACACACACACAC
>JAOUQZ010000010.1:17315010-17325041 GCA_028564935.1 Neosilurus hyrtlii | reverse complement strand
CGGTCGAAAGCCTTCTCCAAGTCCACAAAGCACATGTGGACTGGTTGGGCAAACTCCCATGCCCCCTCCAGGATCCCATAGAGTGTGTAAATAATAATAATAAAAACTAATAATGATAAAAATTTCATTCTTGAAAATAAAATATACATTCTTTCCATCAAATACTAGACCCAAAATCCAATGTTTTGTTTTGGAATTTGTTTAAGACAAATGAGAAATGGCTTTTGCACGGAATAGCATGGCACTTCCGGTTGATTCACACCAGCTACAATAAGCTTTCCTCTATAGTGAAAATATTTTAAATGAATAGTAAAACAATTCTGGAATTCAGCTTTTATATGATATAATATTTTCTGAATTATCCTCCATATCATACTTCACATCATTATTATCCAGCTTGCACACTCAGCAATAAATTCAAGTGTAAAAATAAATCTTAAAAATTTCTTATTTAAGTTTGCTTTCCTTATGTTCAGGTGTAATATATACTAAAACAATTATTCACCCCAGGCTCAATGGATATCGCTCAATAGTCCCCTCAACGTTCCTTCTCAGGGTCTATTCAGCAAGATCCATCTTGTCTTCGGCAAAAAAACTGTTATGTAGCTAATCTATCTACTGGCATGTTTTTGGGAGGTGGAAGGAAACCGGAAATCCAAAAGGAAACCAACTCCATTGGAATGGAAACTTTGGGGAAAAAAGAGACCCTGGAGTTGTGAGACGTGATCCAACAGTGTTACCCTGTAGATGAGATTTACTCGACAAATCTGTAATAACGTTAACAAAATGTGATTAAAAGTTGTTGACAAACCATCATTAGATACTGAGGTGTAAAATTTGTGAAATGAAAGAAAAATGACTATATTTTAAAAAAATCTAAATACTGTTAAGATTATAAGCACTGTTTTCAGTGCAAACACACACAAACACACACACACACACACACACACACACCCATCACACACACATACACACACGCACACATACATCACATGGATGCTGAAACAGCTAATTTAAACAAATTCTTCCTTTTGTCTGTACTGAAACAGTTATTTTTTTTTACCGCAGGCATGACAAGTAAGTAAGTCATTATCGAACACATTTCTTTATATTTTTTGGCAAGTTGGACTTTAAGCAGCTACATTTCTCCACGTACTTGCAGGATGGGGTTGATATCAAAACAGGATGCAATATTGATTTTGTATCCTGAAGCCTTTCCTTTAAGGACAGCACAATACCAAAGCTAACGACCCCCTATGGTTTTGCTTTTGAAGTTTACACCCACAGTCAGCTGCTGGGCAGAAATCAGCGGTGTGTAATAAACAAACAAAAAAGGAAAGAAAGAAAGAAAGAATGAAAACTGAATAGTCAGTCACCAGTGCAAAAGCCGAGAGAGTGCACAGGGCCGGTGGGACCCTGATGGATGTCTACAGTCAAATCTCATTCTGCTCCACTCTCACCCGCTCAGTACAGACTGTGAAGAGTGTCATTCATCTTATTCTTGTTGACTTAGAGAGCCACTAATTTAATCAGCAATAGAAACTGATTGGTTCTCGGTCGCACTCCTCTGAGAGACAGAACAACTGTCAATCCATGTTATTTTCTGAAAGGGACATTTTATAGTGTTCTCCAAGGAGTATTTTAGCTTAACAGGAAATGAAAGTTATGTACATATGCCTAACATTTATAGGCTAATAAATGTTGTGGAACGCATCCAATAGTGTTTTCCTAAACCCAGAGTTACAGTATATGGTTCACTGATTGGTGAAAGTGTGTGAGTAGCAACTGTGAGCCAACTGATCTTTATATAAAACCTTAAAATCAAATTTATTGTAACCGCAGTTAATGATTAAAAATTAACTTTGATAAATAACCCAACCTGTAAAAACAGCTGCTATAATGTTTATGTTAATTACTGTCCACGTCCTGATTTCAACTTCCTGGAGAAGTATTCACTCATTCATTCATTTTCATTCATCAAGTTTATAAGTTTATTTCAAGTAAATCAGCAGGAGAATCCCTGGCAAGCCTAGTGTGCTATTCATGCTGGCAGGAGGTGCAACCACAATCATGAATAGCACGCCTTACTCGAGTGGTCTACTAGCCATTAAACAGAAGTCCTTTACCATATAAGGAATTTTGTAATCATCCACTAATCGCAAATTATCCACCAGTCGCATAAAGGTTTTTTTGCCCATCATGAGTTTTCTCGCTTGACGTGTGTCAATCCCAAAACCTTTTCAACATAGTTCTATACCTTCTTAGACGTTCTAACATCAAACAATACTTGCTTTTGCTGTGCACATTTCTCAAGCCTGCATATATGTCCAAACGGCAAAAATCTTGGATTGGTAACGTTCATTTTTTTCTCCAATCCAACTCACCATCCACTTCCTGCCTTTTCTTCCTGCTGGGGGCATTTTCACGCTCATACCCACACTTAACCAATTTTCTCAAGAAACCATGCGATATGAGCTCAATTGTATCAAGCTCTCTCTCCGTTAATAACCATGCTTGTATACTGTCTAGAAGGTGAGAGTGCACACATGTAGGTAGGAATGTCACCCATGTCGACAGCTTTATTCTGTGGTCAGTCAGGGGCGACTCCAACCCCTGCATACAGGAAACGAGATCTATCCGTGTCGTCATTTGTAACTGTGTAGCCAAGATACTTGAAAGTTTGTACATTCTTGATTTTGTTATTGCCGATGGTAATTAAGCTTTCCTGGTTCTTAATATCATCATCGATGTACCACTTTAGCTATTTTGATATTTTTTGTGCAGTCCAAAATCAAAAGACATGCAAATCTGAAGGGCAAGTGGAAGCATATTATGAAAGTATATTAAATATCCCTAATAAATAAATGAGAAAACATATTCCCTTTCACTTGTATAAAGGGCCCATGTTGGTGGTAAATGGGATAATATGGGTCCCATATGAGATTTTCCTCAGGTTCCATAATAGACCCATGTCACCTGCCCACATGAATTCAGTTCTGATTGGTAACCCAACTATGACCCACATAGGTGGCCCATCTAGGCTTGTCAATGTGGGATGCACTTAGCTGACCCAAGTGAGCCCCAGTTAAGATGCCCATATTGGGCCCATACCCACTTTTTGCCCATATAGCCCAAACATAACCCACATGAGGCCACTATGGAACCCACGGATAGTTCCACATGGGTCCCAATTTTCAACCCACTTACTACTCACATGGGTTCCACATACAAGTGCAGGCTGGGATACAGCCATAGCCCAATCCAAACTGCACAAATTACATACCATTTCCAAGGTTAGAAACGCACCATAAGGAATTCAAGCACATCCTACAACTACTGTGTACAAATATTTTGAGGAACACCCAAAATACTGATGGAAGAAATGAAGCCACAGGAGAGGAGGATAATTAAAAAAATAAACGAGTGTTTGAACAGCTGCAGCATATAACACTGTGGTTAATTGCTTTTCAGGGTTGGGGCGGACATTGCTGTATGAAAGAGACGGTTGAAGGTGGCACAGCACAAAGCACTATTCATCACCGTCAGACGTTCTTCCTCAGGATGAGCAAGTTTGCTTTGTCAACCTGACTGCAGCTGTAAAGTCACGTTTGTGTAGGTGTACTACTAACAGAGGGAAAAGAGATAATCTGACTGATCGTCTTCTTCTTATGATTTCATCATGACAGCATCTCCATCCACAGGGTACGAAGTTTCCCTGAATGATTTGATGAGAAGGAAAATGATGTACATCATACGCTCAGCATCCATTTTAATGGGAACACCTGTACATCGGCTGGTTCTTGCAGTTATCTAATCTCCCAGTCACGTGGAAGCACAGAGCAGGAAATGGATATCAGCGGATTTTGACAGTGGCATGGATGTTTATATCAGATGAAGTGGTTTGAGTATTTCAGAAACCGCTGATCCACTCAGATCTTCATATAAGACAGTCTCTACTGAGAATGGTGAGAAAAACAAGCAACAGTCCGGTCAGAAATCCGTCTGTGGTTGGAAACACCCTGTTTAAGAGACATGCCAGGCTTGTTTGAACTTAAACCTATTATTGCTCGAATATCTACTCTTTACAACCAAATGAGTGAGTGAGAGTGAGTGAGTGATTGGTTGAATTGGATAATTGCATGAAAATGCTGGCATACAGGTCAAGATAATAACATGGCTGGTGAGTGTACAGCCCAGGATACACTCTACAGTTATGAGGTCTTAAGAAATGACCAACTGAAGGTGTGAGCATAATTTTTCATCACTCCATTACAGCAGTCTCTACAGTTACTACTCCCCAAATACCAGTCATTAGTATTACCATCAGAAGACAAAAACAAACAAGCTGTTCTGAGTTCAGTTTTGAGGATCACATTCCACCGACACTGTCAATCTGCATGGCTTGCAAGCCGCTGAGGGTAAAACACACTCGCAAACTCAGTCAAGTGGTGCAGTTATGTTGTCAGGAAAAATGCTTGCATATGCTTGGCATGTCAGGAATAACTACAAGGGTTAAGGATATTTTTCAGGTCAACTGGTTTATCCTGATCACTTTAACTGGGATAAATCCTAAGATAAGTGTGAACAGCAAAGCCAGTGGGGCAGACTGCTTCAGCTGGCAAAGCAATAAAGCATAGCTGTGTTCATGAGGCAGAGCCCAGAGCTTACCTTAAGCTTCAATCACTTCATGCACGCAGAATTTCTCAAACTTCAACAAGTTTACAAGGTACAAACACAGCCTGCTTTTTCTCTGACGGGTGCGGTGCCTGTATTTTCACTGAAACTAGACTGCCATGAATGCATACAGCAAACTTTCTTTTTCAATCACCAGGTAACCAGACATGTGAGAACGGGCGATTTTTATACATAAAATTTACAAATAGAAGAATTTATTCCCAGTCAACGCTAGCATAGTGTTGCATAGTGTAGCATGCCTTTAGCAAAGGCATTTCTGTACGAAGTTTGCATGTTCTCCCTGTGCTTGGTCACGTTTCCTCAGTGTACACTGGTTTCCTCCCACAGTCAAAAGACATTAGGTTAGTGTGGTGCCCCGAATTGCCTCTAGATGTGAGTGTGAATGATTGAATGTGTGTTATGGACTGGTATGATGTTCAGGATGTACCCCCTTTTGTCCAGAGTTGGTTAAAAGAGGCTGCAGCCTCCCTGAGACTCTAATAACATTAAGCAGTTTAGCAAATGAATGAATGTATTCCCAACGGGAAAGCATTTATGTGGGAGGTCTTGTCAGTTACTAATTCTTTCATTTTTAATAGCTGCTTTATCGTGGAGTCTTAGTGGAGCCAAAGCTTACAGCAAGAACAGTGGGAGGAAGGTGGGAATACACCCTGAACTGGTCACCAGTCCATCGATGTAGACCGGGCATACATTTAATCACACCTTGTGTCAATTTAAATTATACTATATGTTTGATGGGGAAGTGGTCGTCCGTTGGTTGGGTGCTGAATTACTGGTCCCAAGGTCGGGGGTTCAAGCCCCACTATCAATGGGTTGTCACTGCTGTCCCCCCAGTGCAGCTAACTGGGTTATCAAAGGCCAGCCATGTCAGGGTTGCCACACAGTAAGAAGGTTCTGGTTTCAGACTTTGTAGCAAACTTGAACATTTATGTGTGTCGTCTACATTTTCTCTGTGTGCTTGTGTGGGTTTTATCTTGGTGCCCTGGTTTCCTCCCACAGTACAAAAACAAAGTGATTTGTTGACTAACTATGCTAAACTGCTAAAGTGTCAATATGAGTGTTAATGGATGTTCGTCTTTGAGTTACCCCATGACACTTCGGCAACCTGTTGAGAGTGTATCCTACCTCTTGCCTGAAGTCAACTGGGTTTGGCTCAAGCTTCTGTCACATCCGTGACGGATAAACGGTATAGCTAATGGATGGACTTTAGCTTAATACTGTTGACTGTACAGGCTTTTGCCCGGGTTTTACAGAAGGGAATCTGTCATATGCAGTTAAATGCATCTTCACTATATGAAGTAAAGCCATACTGACAGTTGTACCAATGGTTACAGTTTTATTTCAGACCCCACAGTTACAGTTTTATTTTCAGATCTCCAGTTTTAAATTGTACCTGACTTGTACACTGACGCGTGGCCTGTTTGTTAATGGTGAAAATGCTGGTGTTTGCAATCTGACAGTTGTTCAAAAATAGCTTTCATAAAAAGAAAAGAGTGATGATATCAATAAAAGCATGCATGTCATGTTTCAAAGTGATAAGTTATTTATAAGTTATGAAATTCTAGCTTTCTCTGTACCATTGTTGTGGAGCACTCAATACTGGAACAGATGTGCTGCCTCGGAGGCTGTTATCAAAAACTGGGACATCAAAACCAAATACTTTCATGATCAAAACATCATGTTGCAACAAAACAACAATAAAATACAGATGATGGGTGGAAGAAACGGGTGTGTCATAGTTTATTTAGTAAAACAGAGCATTTTTAAAGCAATAATATATATATTTAGGCATAGCCACAAAGTGGAGCTCCTGATAGATATCTCTATTGAGAGGTGTCTGAGCCTCAGTTTGCCTTCACTAGCTTTTCATTTCAATTACCTGTGGTGGTGTATGAGCCTCTGTTTTTGGGCTTTTCATTCATTATTAATAATAAACATTTTTGTTTTAAAAAATCGATGCCTTTGCTATGCAAGTAAGCGATACATGGCATCATCAAATCAGCGACACAGCCGCCTTATTAGGGTTCCATTGGTCGGCAGAGGCAAACACCTGACGGACATAGGACAACCATCCAAGCCATAACCCATAACTATGATGCTCCACTAAGGAGTTTCGCTATTATTAAACATCAATCCTTTCATTTCACTGAGGAGACATTGATGTCCTGGGCTTACATTTGAATCGGTTAAACTTAAAGTCATTCATTCATTCATTTTCTGAACCGCCTAATCCTAATTAGTGTCACAGGGAGGCTGACCCCCATCTCAGCCGACTCTGGGCAAGGGCGTGGTACACCCTGAACAGCTCGCCAGGCTCGATGTCAAAAATAAAAGTTTTCTTTGCCCTCTTCGGAACAGAGGCAATACATATTGTATATAGAGTGTTTAAGTGTGTGTATGTGTGTGTGTGTGTGAGTGTGTGTGTGTGTGTGTGTGTGTGTGTGTGTGTGTGTGTGTGTGTGTGTGTGTGTGTCTTCAATTCATCACAGTGTCATCCCCCATTCACGCTCTGCTGCGTCGTTTCCGAACTAGACTTAGCTCAACTCCACTGAGGCTGCATCGTTTAGTGTCTTCACTGTCACTTCTTTCAAAGTGTCACTGTTTTTAATATCGGCTGTAATAGATTGCCATGGAACCTCTTTTTTGCCACTCTGCTTTAGAGGCAGAATTCCCTGTCCTATCACATTCCTCTTTCACACACTACCTTTGACAGTGACAAAGCCACTCAAGCAAAACAGTTTATAGAGTCAGCGGAGTTAGAGTTAGTGTACATCTGAACTGTTTATAGTTTTTCTTGATCTGACCAATCATCAGCTTCTATTATCCTAGGTAGACAATCCTTTCAAAGATCAACAGTACAAGCGAAAAGTACAAGTTTGTGATATGACAGAAATATGTTACAAGAATTAAAGTCATGCCTAAACACTATGGGCCAGATTTACTGAACAGGGCAAATAAGTACGAAAAGAACTCGCCTATATATTATACTATGCTAGCTACTACTTCTTAGGTTAAGACTGATTTTGACAACCAAAAAGACTGGACTGTACAGCATATTAAATCTTTTCCTTGCTGATTGTTACACAGCCCTCGAGAAAAGGACAAATGACATCACAGTAAAGCTCGCAAGAGATGCCTCTCAAGCAGAGCTCCCAAGCAGAGAACCATAGTCAAGTAATACGGCTTGGGTGGCTGTCCCCCTGTTTGTTCGCACACGACGTAAGGCTGCCACCTCACTGAATCGATGCTGATTGCCTGTGATGTATCATGATGACGGGCAGCAATTAAAAAAACACATTTATTATTAATAATGAAACTGAAAGTCAAAGTGAGAAACACACTCTGACGAAAGACAAAACCACACAATCTAACTCAGCTAGGCTAACAAACTTGCAGGTTAATAAATGTTTGTAAAGCAAACCAAAAATCAAAAGCTTAACAGAACATGAACTCATTAAACGGATAATTAAACTAACAAGAAAGGTGATAAAAGTGAAATCAGAAACCAGTTAGTGAAAAGACCAGTGCTGAAAAGCAAAGCCAAGAACGGACACCTATCAATAGAGGCATTTATGTGGAGCTCTGCTCTAATACAGTGTCTAAATCTATATATTAGGGCTATTTAATCAGAACCTGAACTCTACAGCTTCTCCTAATTAGGACTCCAAGGACAGGAAACAGAACATGAGGAGAAAAGTTATCTCAATTGGGACAGTTCATGTCTTGTAACCAGTCGATCCTGCCGAAGTCCTGTTTCTCAGAAAGGTCAAGCATACATAGCAAAGGTCTCCGTCTAGCTTCCAAAGGGTCAGAGCATTGTGGGTAATGCATCGATATGAGAATGTATGAGAGACGACCAGGGTGCAGCAAGGACAGCCATCAAGAATGCATTACGCTGTCGGAAGGCCATTAAAGAAGCAATTACGGGCCAAATGGAGTCTGTCAGCAATCTCCATTCCAGCTCGCCAAATGAGCAAAGAGCAGCAATTAGACATTTAGCCGCGCTGCCTGTCGCTGTGTGCTGACGAGAGCCGAGCTGAGAGAACACAGAGAGCTGAGCATCAGGATGCAGCTGGTATGCGTTGGGGGGGTGCGTCGTACTATCAGCTACCAAACAGCTCGAGTACTCGCCTATTTAATACAATCAATCCAATCATCACCAGTAATATAAAGAAGGGCAGACACAACCCAGGGGAGCTTGAGTGTTATGCAAAGTAATATAAATGCCTATTAAATATTGTAAGTGTTTAGGGCTTATAAGTTTTCTGTCCAAAGTCATGGCTTGCAGGAGCTTATCTGTCGCATGAAATAAGAGCTGTGGTGCTCACACTGAGCAACAATCCTATCACTGCGACAAATCTGCCAAGTGCTATGCCAAGATGTATTGATAAATGCATTTTAAATGAAGTTAGCTTTGCACATACTCCCTCTTTCATGCATCCTGTTTCCCTCTTTTCAATCTCCTAAAAAAAAAACATCATGAATTTTTCATGGCAAGTGGCAGAGAAAAACAAATCCCATCATTAATCCTGGTTGGGATAGACACTGGACCAACATGGATAAGAAACCGTGCAGAATTCTTCAAGGCCCCTCTTCATCTACCCGTCCATCATGAACTACAACTGACCTGATTTGATTTTTATCTACTCCACTCCACCTGGTTTTACTTGCAGAAGATGAATGCACAACACAGCAAGGTTGGTGTGTTCAGGAAAGCAATCAAAGACGTCAGTAAACATGACACAGGACTTCCTGTTTGCGTTCTATTATATGCAACTTGTGCTTTCAGAGTCGCATCCATCCTAGCATGAAGGAATGATTCTGAGCATCATCTCTGTGAATTATCTTTACAGCATTTATAACGTTCTAGATACTGACCATATAATCATTTTCAGTTAGCACAACATACAGTTCGAGGTTGCGTTTGATCCGAAAAAAATAGGCAGTCAATAGGTATACACTCTGAATATGACGCCATCATGCACAAAAAACAAACATTCACACAAAGAGGGAATTAAAGGGGTGGTGTAGTTGTTCAAAGAAAGTAGCTTAAATAACTTTACTGGTTAGCATGTCCACCTTACAGCAAGAAGATCCTTGGGTTGAGTCCTGGGCCCGGAAAGGTCTTTTCTGTGTGGAGTTTGTCTGCTCTCCTCATGCTTGTGTGGGTTCCCTTCGGGTACTCTAATTTCCTCCCACAGTCCAAAGACGTGCATTAGGCTAACTGGCTGCTTCAAATTGCTCCTAAGTATAATCGTGAGTGAATGGTTGTGTGTGTGTGTGTGTGTGTGTGTGTGTGTGTGTGTGTGTGTGTGTGTGTGTGTGTGTGTGTGTGT
>JAOUQZ010000010.1:17302166-17314910 GCA_028564935.1 Neosilurus hyrtlii | reverse complement strand
TGTGTGTGTGTGTGTGTGTGTGTGTGTGTGTGTGTGTGTGTGTGTGTGTGTGTGTGTGTGTGTGTGTGTGTGGTCTCTAGAGCTGTTCTGGGTGTACCCAGACTTCGCTCAGTGTCAGCTGGGATAGGCTCCAGCCTCCTCATGACTGTAGTAAAATTAAACAGTTTAAATAATTGAGTGAGAGAACCGGTTCACTAGGACATTGTAGCGGTGTATCAATCTTTGAAAACTGTTTTGGCCCAACAAGAACAAGAAGTTCTTGCTGCAATCCATTCCCATCTACTCCGTGTTCAGTTTGCTAACTTTAAATTCTTCTTGATTTACGAGGTAAATGGATATTTTAAAAATATAGGCTAGTACTTTGGACATTCACTGCATATTTACAAAACTTTTTGGCAACTGAATTTTGGTAAAAATCATGATACAGCTCCTTTAAATGCAGGCGATTCAGAGGCAGGAAATGGGAGCAACCCCAAACTGCCATGGGAAAACACAAAAAATTCTAAAACGCATAATGCTGCATAGACCTACTGTAATGACCCACGAAACAGCTTTCCCCAGATTTACTAGAAAAAAAGCTGAATATTTTAAGTCATAAGCAGAAAATACGGCATCTCCTTCAGGTAAAGTTAAAGTTAAAGTGAGAGACAAATTCATCTGTTACAGTAAAAACACCAAGACTTTATCTCTTAAGTTATTGTCAGTAGTGTTAGTACAACAAAAATACTGACACAAAAAAGAGTGACTGAGGCTGGGGTGGTAAGGGGACAGACTGGAGGCACTGAAGGATGGTTTCCATGCTGGGTCAGTCTTGGCAGCTGTTCCCAATTTTGTGTGTATGTTGGTTGTGTGTCAGGATGGCTTTGTAGGCACTGACCACAGATTAAGAAACCATTTGTGAAGCTGTATGAAAACATTGGCTAAAGAATTCGTTTAATCTCCTTCAGGCAAAACCCTTGGCTCCTTGGCACAGCTATCTTTGTTTCCGAAGAGAACGTCATAGCACTGCAGCCGTTCGTGTGATGTAGTTGCAACGCAAATAGATAGTCACTTGTAGCAAGAAATTCATTCATTTGCCGAACCTCTTCCTACTAGGGTCACAGAGAGCGGTCTCCGCTAACTTTGGGCAAAGGTGGGATACACCCTAAACAGCTCGTCAGTCTGTAGCAGGGCAACACACACTTTGGACTGTGGGAAGAAACAGGAGTACCCAGAGGAAACCTACACGAGCATGACAAGAACATGCAAACTCTACACAGAAACGCCCTCGCTGAGCCTCAGCCTCAAACCTGGGGACCACTACACCACCATGCCACCACAAACAGTGGCAATCACCAATGGATGGACTCTCGGTCTAGAACAGATTCTCGGTCTGAGTATTGGTCGGTTTTTCGTGTGTGGTGTCACATTTTAATAACAATTGATACCGAATAAAAGACAGTTAACTGTTTGTAATACTGTATTAATCACACAAGGGAAATTTGCTTTGCATGTAACCCATCCACGGTGAGCACACTCACATACACAGTAAGCAAACACACACTCGGAGCAGTGGGCAGCCAAACTGCAGCACCCAGAGAGCAGTCAGGGATTTGGTGCCTTGCTCAAGGGCACTTCAGCCATGCAGCTCGAGGAAGAAGAGGGTGTTGCGCTGCCACACGTTTTTCCTGCCGGTTCAGGAAGCAACCCAGCGACCTTTTGGTACCAAACCGGCTTCTCTAACCATTAGGCCACGGATGCTCCCCTTAAAGCATGGTTCCAGCATTCCAAACAGAATTAAAACACACACAGAAGGAAATACACAAGTAGAAATAACACAGTGGAACATTTACAGGATTAACATATATGGTATTTATCCGACACCTTATACAGAGTGACTAACATTTTTATCTCATTTATACAACTGACCAGGTGAGGCTTAGGGCCTCGCTCAGAACTCCAACCGAGGCATCAGTAGAAGAAGAGGCTGTATATAAACAGCTTTTTTTTTGTATATATTGATTTCTTTGCAAACAATGCGGTAAGCAGAGCAAACAAGGATTTTAGTACTTCCATGATCACTCGCATAATTGTATATACAAATCCCACAATTATCCCTTTTTAAAACCGTGTCCTTTGGTCCCTTGGTGTTCCAGGAAAAGTGCACAGCTAGCTACCATTACCAGTACTTTTAATTCAGAGTTCTTATCCAGTACAGCCTTTAATGAGAGCTGGTGATGGCGGGGAATTCTAGCCCTTGTGATTAGAAAGTCTTTCTTTTCCACAAGAGCTCTTTTAAAAATAAGAGTGTGCATAATGGAGAGCAAACCCACAGGTTTTAAAAAACAGGTAAATCCGAAGGCTCTTAAAAGCAATTGCCACAGCAATGGCTCTCTATGTTGGGAGTGGATGAATGGTGCATACTGTGTTTAAGCACTGAATTGTACTCCATTTGGAGTAGAGGAAGTATGAATGGTGGTAGTGTGTGGCTGGAAGTTGGCCGTGTAGGAGAGAGAGAAAGAGAGAGAGATAGAGAGAGAGGGAGAGACTTGTCAGTACTTCTGAATTCCACTTTGAAGCTAATATACCGCACATTTCTGTGTTCACCAGGCTCGAACACACATGATTCAATTCCTTCCTTAATTACATTTCCAAGCTAAGAATGTGTGAGGAGAAAAACGCATCTACAGCACTCTGCATCTGCAAACTCCCTGCTCTGGCATGTAAAAACGTCTTATACTGCAAATTTCTACAGATCTGGTCCGTGCAAATATGAGGCTCTCTTTGAAAGTTTGAAAAATGTTTACTCTGTTTAAGTTGGGCGAGTTTGGGACACGGATGAAGAGGGTAAGCATTATCGAGTGAGACGCCTGAGGCACGCGTACTCACCTCTCATCAATGACCTTGCTGTTCCGGGTCCAGCGAATGACAGGGAGTGGGAAGCCCTTCACCACACATGGCAGGAGCACTGTCTCTCCTACCGGCTTGGACACAGCAGACGGGCTCATTAGGACTTCCATTCGCTCATCAATGGCAGAGTCTGAGACAAAAACAAACTTTAATTATCCAGGCTGCAAATACAATGACTCGAACATGATACCGGGTTCATTCATTCATCCATTCATTCATTCGTCACACCATTTAATCCTAATGGGGTCGCAGGTACGCTGGAGTCTACCTAATTCTGATTCTGATTGATGGCGGGGTACACCCTGAGCAACTCGCCAGTCTATCGCAGGACAGCACACACAACCATTCACACGCACACACACACACACACACACACACACACACACACACACACACACACACACACACACACACACACATGAGACTAATTATGCATGTCTCTGGACTTTGGGAGGAAACTGTAGTATCAGAGAACATTCAATCTTCACACAGAAACGCCCTCACAGAGCCAAGGTCTTGAACCCAGAACCTTCTTGCTAACCACTATGCCACCAATGATATGAGGTTGTATTAAGATGTTTTTAAAAACCTCTCTGGTTAAGTACATGAAAACCCTCAGCATAGAACAACTTGTTGAAAAACACTCATTTTTACTTAAGTTTGAACTTTAAGTACTTCTAGGAGTGAGTACTGCACAACTGAAATGTAGTTAGGGGGGCGTGGTAGCCTAGTGATTAACACGTCTGCCTCACAGCAAGGAGGTTCTGGGCGAGGGTGTTTTTCTGTGTGGAGTTTGCATGTTCTGCAGGTTTTCTCTTGGTACACATACGCATTTGGCTAATTGGCTGTTCCAAACATCCCCTAGGTGTGAATATGGATGTTTGTGTTGCTTGGCGAGTTGATCAAGATGTACTCTGCCTTCGCCCACTGTCAACTGAGTTAGGCTCCAGCCTCCCAACAACTATAGTTAAGAATTAAGAGGTTTGGTAAATCGGTGAGAAAATAAAATGCAGAGAAACTAGGCATCCCATAAACTAGCCCACTAATGTATTAACAAGTCAGCTATGTGCAGAACTGGTGACTTTGAATCCAACTTAGGCTAAAGTTCAACATGGAAATGCAACTCTTGGGTCACATTAGCTCTGCAAGACTGTATATATAGAATCCTCTATTAACGGAAGAATTGTTATTAGATTATAAATATGGCTCTTCACGAGCTTCCTTACTGCACACACTCACTCAAATAAAAACACAATCAAAGATTTTGGTCGTCGTAAAGGAGTGTGTGGATATACGGGGTGTGTGTTGCAACAAAATGAGTCTAGAGTAGCAAAAGTTCAAAAATGTTTTACAGATTTTACCATAAATACATTCCCTAGTTTATAACATTTCTGTCACCAAAATATTATACTTTAAACTGATTTATAAATATGACTTTATACTCCAACGTTTCCAGCTGATTTCACCCAAAACTGATTTTCTGTGAAGATGATGATACCTTAAAAATGTGTACCAATTTCCCTGCAATGGCTTCACCAGTTCTTCAAGATCATTTACTGTAGATTTTGAGTATCCAATAAAACAAATGAAAACAACTGGCATGGTGTTGTAATAGTTAGCATGTCCACCTCACAGCAACGAGGTCCTGAGTTTGAGTCCCACGCTGTGTGGAGTTTGCATGTTAACTGTTGGTTCCAAAATAGCATATTATCCCCATGCTTGTGTGGGTTTCCTCTGGGTACTCCGGTTCCCTCCCACATTCCAAAGAAATGCATGTTAAGCTAATTTCACAACACAAATGCATTAAGTATTTATTCATAGATGTTACCTGGTAGAAGCTTTACTTGAGCATCTTGACTGGTCTTGGCTGGCCCCAGTCCTTCTATGCTGCATCTATACACACCGACATCAGCCTGTGAAGCGTTGCTAATCACCAGAGCGGCATGGGGCAGCTTTATCAGCCGCATGTCTGTCTCTATGGTCTGACCGTTCCTCTCCCAGTGCGTGAAGGGAGCGAGATCCGCACTCACCTCACAGATTAGCACTTCATTACCCCCAGGATGTACAGAAACACTCTCTGGTTGGCTGGAGAAATGCGGCAGACCTGGAATGCAAAAAACTCAGTCAGAACACAGTGTTGTCCACAGAATTTGCAGTAGCCTCAGATTAATTCATTGTAGCCTGCTAAGGATTGTTCTGGCAATATGTGCGCAGCACAGGAGCGAAGCAGCGCAGACGCAGGACACACCCCTGAAAGATATAGGATTTGCACTTATAGTTTGTAAAATTTCCATCAAAATATGCTAACATTCAATTTCATCAATGATTTTTATTAAAGAATTCTCATTTTAAACTGAATTTCTAACATGCTTATAGCCAGTAGTGTGAGCGTTTGGTCTCTAAATAAACCTCTGCCCTCTGCCCGGAACAAGCGGAAGAAGATGAATAAACAAATAAATGAATACATTACTGTTTTTATTTATTGTTTTGTTTATTTTTCAGCTATTTTAAACTTCGTAAAATTTCCCTTCAAGCATTTTGCGAACAAAATACAGCAATCTTGACACCACAACTTCCTAATGAATGAATTTTAATCCAAGAAATATACACTAAAATTCTCATCAGATTTACTTACTTTCTGTAAAGTCATTCAGCCATTTAACATCTAATCTTCAAGAAATAATCAACAAAATCCACAGATCCATACGGGGAAATGACAGGGCTAATTTGTGTGAAAGTCGTCCCTGCTCATTTCAGTGATCACTTTCCAAGACGGAATAAATGGTCAGTTTACTATAAACAGTTATCGTGTTGTGTTTCTCATAACATGGACTTTCATCATTCATTCATTAATTTTCTGAACCTCTTTATCCTAATTTGGGTTGCGGGGAGGCTGGCGCCCATCTCAGCCAACTCTGGGTGAGGGCAGAGCACACCCACACTTGCCAGGCCATCGCAGGGCAGAAACACGCTGACGGCTATGCAGCCTACTCTTATCAAAAATCAGCAAGACAGAACATGGTGCTTTCACTGAATACTAATTTCCTCTTCGTTACCAACATGGAACAACCACAATTTTCCATTTTGTAAAGCCTTGAACACAACTGCACTTAGCTCACTGATAAGCAATAGGAGTTGAATTTTTCTAGTAATGTTGAACTTGAAGTTCATTTTTTCTTTGAATGCAAAACAGTTATTTCGTACTCAAGCCTCTGTGCAACCCTTGCAAGATGAAGCGATTCGACAAATTAATTAATGAATATTTAACAATTACTCACTTCGCCTTAGGCAAATAATTGTTAATTATGATACAGACATCTGAACAAGTGGCAGCAAGAGAAAAAACCCTCAGTGAGTAAAGGTGCTGTTTCATCAATATCGCTTCAAATTTTTATAAAGAATTGAACATTTGGGACAAAAATAAATGATCCAATCAGCTACTGATTCATATAATAACCAGCGTAGTCATTCAGATGATAGATGTGACAAGAGAAAGAGGCAGAAACTGAAACTGGGGATTGTATACAGCAGCAGACACACTCCGACACTTCGACTCGGGTTTCTTTGTTCTTAGAATAACGACACATGAGCGATTTCACTCCGCAGAAGCGCTGCAGAATAAAAAAAATAAAAACCCCGTGCACTTTTGGGAAGTGAGCTTTATAACGGATTATTTATATGACTTCAGTGGCACTTTATTCCTTAATAGCTCTGCTTATTGTGCCACTCCACAGACGTTTAAATGTGGGGCCTGTGGGAGCCAAAGTGATGTCCTAATGTTTCTACTGCCTGTTTGTTTCTCTCTACAGGTTTGCAGGTTAATCCAGGTGACAGAACAGAAGGTGAGAGAGTGTGAATCTTGTGAATATGGCTTGCGGTGGAGCCAGCGAGCCAGCTAAAGCTATATAAAGCATCTGTTAACACATCGATAAATCAGTGCAGTGTGATATGACCATTAATATCATTAGTCAATCAAATATTGTTTAGTCATTTATTAGAAACAATTTTCCTGCTCTAATGACACATTAATGAAGACTCTGTATAATGTAGCATGATGGCTGTTATATTAAAATCTACTGTTGGTTGTAGCAGAAGATGGAGGAACAGGTGGCAGGTCACAGATGGAACAAAACAGGGCTTTATTACCTCTACATTCAAATAAGCGACAGAGAAGAACAAACAAGATCAAAATACAGTAAACAAGTTCAAAACAAACGCAGGTGGCATTCCAGAGGAAAGAGCAAAAATACATGAACACGGATGTATAAATGCCCTGTGCTAGAAGCGCTACACAATTATGGCAGGTGTATGATGATCCTGAACTGGCCGCAGATGTATCACGTGATCACCCCCGGCTCCACAGAGTCTGAATGATTTGAGAAACTTGCTGCAGATTCTCTTGGGATATTCCTCGGGTGGTGGTGGAACCAAGACTACTACTCCTTTTATAATTGTGGCAGCGGCATTCAGAGCGCCCTCTTTTATTTCTGTCAGTTTGTGTTACTCCCACAGCTATTTTTGGTGGTTTCCGCTATCACGGAAGGTTTCACGGGTGGTTACAAACATTTATAAATTAGTTTATTACTAAGCTTCCTCAAACAATGTGAATCTTTTTTCACCTTGAAATATTTACTTTAATGTCAAACATCTTCATCTGTACACTGGAAGCCAAAAGAAGTTGAAAATGTAATGCTCTACTTCCTGGTTTGGTTGGATACAAAAACTGGTCTACCCCCTGCCACGTTTCTACACCAAATGGCGTCCAATGCACCTGATGCTGCTTTCGAAAAGTGCAAACCACCAGAAATAGCCAAGGGCGTTCCAAATGAGTCGGAACATGCAGTTCTTTTCTCTGAACATTACTCTCATAGCATAATTTATATGTGCAGCATCCTGAGTGTAGACAAAAAGAAGAATGCTACTTTGCTACTGGATACAGATGTGTCTTTAGTCAGGAAACTACTACAGACCACACTTGTCTTATATACGCTACACAGAGAAGTCTTCACTGAGGTGGAACAATGGCGTAAACATCTCATCAGGCAAACCGCGCAAATCAGCAACAGATTGCTCAACATATACAAGCAGGAATGAGGTTTACAGGAAGAAGCGGAATAATCAGGGAAACAAGTCATAAACCGATAAATTGCTGAAACCAAAAACGCAAACATGAATCACGATGAATCTGTTTGAAGCTGGCAGAAGAACAGTGACGTTTCAACAGAAAAAGCCAAACATACGACTCGGCTGCACTGACGCACCAAAAACGGCACTGTGGGTCTTCTGGTCTACAGAAAGAGAATATTTATTCACTTTGGATGCCAAGGGGCACACACACACACACACACACACACACACACACACACACACACACACACACCCTAGTCCCAAAGCCCCTACACTGCTACTGTAGTTTTGACTGTCGGTCTCAGGGAAAGAGACACACACAAAGGGAGATCATTAAACACAGCCGTGGGCTACTCATTGCCTGGGGGGGGGGGTTTCAGCTCTTAACAACTACACAAATAAGCACACACGTGCAACTTTAATCGCTGGCCTACATCTTTCATAGTAAAAACTCAGAAGATAAACTAGAGAGCCAGTATCTGAAGGACACCCACATCCTTACCTACTTACATATTTCATTTGTTTAATAATTAAGCGTTTAGTGAAGAGCAACCCCTTTGTAAAAACTCTTTGTAAAACATTTTCTTATTGACTCAGTCAACGTATACCCATTTCCGCTGCTTACTAGGTCTGTTTAAGTTTTATGTGTACTTTATGACCATGTTGAAGTGACTACAAATTGATTTGGTTGCTTTGAAGCTCAAAACACGAGGCTGAATCAGCAGGAACTGGAATGGGACTGCAGACTGTACAGTAAATCGTACTGAAAAAATTATTTGAACCAGCAACTGATAGAAGCCATATCCTTTCTCCATATAACCCTCTTGATATAAACCCACTCTCAGAGGGCTTCACTACTTGACATCTATTCATTTAGCTACGTAGTACACCTACGTATATCCATGTATTCTTCAAACCACAATATATGGTTTGGGACACGGCAGAACAAAATAGCCTAGCAATCATTTTGACAGGGTTTAGGCTGACCTTGTGTGATATACAGATAGGATCATCCTTACATGACATTACACTACCATAATATCAGTACACATCAGTAATTAGTCTATATGTGACCGGTGTCCTTTGCATTGTGTGATGATGTTATTAAGGGGACCACACTGTTGTCATGCCAATAAGCAATTTTATTGTGGTGCTGACATTGACAATGACAGAAATAAAAGTGCGTCCTTCACGACCACTTCCTCCACAGTGACTGGTGGCAAAAAGGAAGTGATTAGGCTGGACTGGTCAGTTTTAAAGTGGGTACACAGGGTTCCCCAATTGAGGATGCAAGGGCATAAGGTCAACCCAAACTCCACCCAAAGAACATTTCTATGCCAGGTTAAGCAATAAAAAAATTAAAAGAAATAACATTTTGTGTAATTATACACAACATAACCCACATTACATACAATTTGACCTTTGTTACATATAATAAAATGGAACAGTGCAAAAGACTTGTTCTGCTATCAGTGGTTCATAGAGTTCATGGGTTCGAGTTTGGGGCTCGGACATTTCTGTGTCGGGTTTGCATGTTCTCCCTTTGCTTGTGTGGGTTTCCCATTAGGCTAACCGGCAGTTCCAAATTGCACCTGGGTGTACCCTGCCTTCACCCAGAGTTGGCTGAGATAGGCCCCGTGACCCTAAATGGTTTAGCGGTTTGGTAAATGTGTGAGCGAGTGCGTGTAATTGCTACCTTCTTTTGCACATCCAAACCTCTACACCTATCAGTATTGGGTATTGGTTCGTCACGGTACTGCCTTTGTCTGTACTAGTTGTCCTGTCTTTTTGCACATGCTGCACACATGCACTTAATGTTGTAGTTTTGTAGTCCTGTCTTAATTTATGTAGCACTGTGGTCCTGGAGGAACGCTGTTTTATTTTCTCTGTGTAGTGTACCGACTGTACAGAATATGGTTGAAAAACTTCATTTGAATTGACTTGACTTTATTGCAAGCGGATGGTGCTCGGATCAAAATGAAGGACACTCATAGTTTGTCACGGTCACTTGGAGAAATGGAAAAATAATTCATAAAAATCTTGTTCTAATTTGTTTTTCTAATGTTTCCGTGTAGTACATACTAAAACTGAATGAGATGCAAGCAAAACTCAGTGTAGCTTTTCGAGCTTACATGGAGAACTGCTAAATAAATCAATCATTTTACACAAAATTTTGACCTAAAAACAATTCTAATGATTTAAAAATGATTTAATTGCTTTCCTGAATTACACGCTTCATAGCAATGAGCTGCTATGCATGACAATGATGTGTTCTAAAGAAATAGCAGATGAATGCCAGGAATGATCCAAATAGAACATAACAATTAAACATAAATGAATGTTATACATTTTTTCAGAATTTTTATTGTTACACTATAATGTGAAACATTATTTTAAATGTGGTTAAATAAGAAAAGTATGCTTGAGGAATGAGTATACTGAGGAATGGGGAACATTTTCATGATTTAAATTCCACTTAGTTAGAGACATGGTGAGATTCTGCTGTTATTGAGCATAATGATGCTGTAATATGTAAGCACATGATAATACTATACTTTTGCAAAAAGTAAAGCATTTTGCTATAACATAAGTTTGTATGTCTTCATAAAGTGAAAATGTATTGTTAAAAAAACATTCGCTTTATTTTACACATTTTGTCACTCAAAAGCCAACGTTTAGGCACCAATAAAACAGTATTAGCCAATTATTCTGTGAATGATCAGCATGATGGTTTGAACTTTCCAATATTAAGTGACTACTAACAGACAACAGACTTCCTGGAAGATTTGTTTCTCAGATATAAGCAATTTTTATTTTTAAAATGGGAAACGTCCATCTCCAAAATTTTGTGACCTTGCTCTGACCTTGTCCTTTGACCTTGACATTCCAAAATCAAACCATCTCTGGGAATCAGGTAGGGTAGTGTTCCCACCAAGTTTGGTGAAAATTCATGCAAGGGTGTGGTCAAATTTTTGTTCACATTAAAACTGAAAAAAAAAAAAAAACAGACAGACAGCCAAACACCAGTGATTACAATACTTCTGCCAAAACTCTGCTTTGTGGCAGAGATAATAATCTGTACATATTATTGCACCTTATAGGCACTAAAGTAATGAATGAATCCACTCAACACTTAATGTGAGACACAACATACCCAATTTTCCTCCTTGTCACAAACACACCAGTATCAGTTCTCTTTTTTTCATGCGAGCTTTATATCTGACCATCTGCTCCCACTCATATGACAGTAAAACCTGCCGTTTAAAAAGTTTTAGTACCAATGCACTCTTCTAACTCACACACCACATCACAACACATCCGTGCTGCCTTCTGCATCATCACACTGCCAGATGCTGCCTTTCTTTACCATCATTTCCTCACAGACTTCATGTAAATCCAGGGCACATCAAATACCCAAAGAGTGATTTTAGGATCAAATACTCTTGTCGCAAATGCTGAATCGAATATTTAAATACCCGTGCACTCCCACTGGCTAGTGTTGCTCTTATTGATGGGGAAGACTAATAGCATTGGCAACATCAGGACCCAACGATCTTTCTCTGTGAAGGAGAGTTAAAGCGCTTAGCTCGGCTGAGACAAAAAATTTTTTTTTACTTTAGAACCCTTAAAGGCACAGTAGTCAATATTTTTCATAGCAAAATATTTTCATATTAAGTACCCAAAGAATAGAATCACATTTGCACTTGTTTTATGACAGTGTAGTGCAGAGGAAAGGAAACACTGTGACTGCTCAATGTCATCTTATCCTCTGCACTGATTTGTTGAGAATTCAACAGGCTCAATCAGTGCTGATTAATCGAGTGCCAATGGTGCACTACAGGCTACAAAAAAAACTGAAAAAAACCTGTGCATGGCTTTTGGTAGCCAGTGCTGGTTGGCCTGCTGGGCCTTTATACTGCCAGCATGTTGTGCAGCCCTTTCTCTAACCTTTTGGCTGACATTCTAGCTGTTTCCACCTCTCTTAGCTTCTCACTTTCCATCATCCCCTCTGCAAACAAAGTGGAAAAAAAGCCCTTCAGACATCCAACGCTCACACTCCGACCTCAGATGGATGCCGGCAGGTAAACTGACAGTGATATCTGTTGCCACTGACAAATATTTGCCAGAATATTACCACCCACAATCATTCGTCATCAGGTTTGTTGGCTCTAATCCTGTAACCGGCCAAGCTGGTCACTGTCAAAGGAACAGTGTCTCTCTGATCCTGGTGTCTGGGGCGAGGGGACTGGGTTGTAGCTCAGGCCAGGACCTCACACACTCACCTAACCCCAGCGCTGGGAGAGCAAATAAAGCTTAGCATGAGAGCACACAGCCACCATTCAGCACTGAGGACGGCAAGTAAACTGTGAGGACCACACAAAAACACACTGCTACACTGCGGCTCTAGAGTAAAATAAGAGTAGCAAAGCATCACAATCAAAGATCATGGATGCTTACACTTGTGTAGTTGATACTGAAGCAAGTTTATACAGGCTTTATACAGTCTATATTTCCTTCACTGTTTTTAATATGGATAATGCTTCACTTGCTCTTTCTCAAGGGAGAACGTGGCTACCCCACACAGACTCCACATTGTGAGGCAGATGTGATTAACACTACACCACTATGATGCCCTACTGACTAATCAATAAATACTACAGTTGTGTTCAAAATTATTCAACCCCCACTGAAATTGAATGTTTTGGCCAGTTTGACATTGATTTTGAT
>JAOUQZ010000010.1:17282710-17300732 GCA_028564935.1 Neosilurus hyrtlii | reverse complement strand
ACCCATCCTCATTTGGGTGAAGCCATAAAATACAAACCATATAAGAAAAATTCCATTACAGTCCAACATGTAGTCCGGTTGATTATACCACAACTGTAAGTCCTAAATAATTGCAGCAAGAGAGTTTATATTACCAGCAGTGAAAAGTCGTCTTCACAGTCGCTGAGTGTGAACATCACAGATCAACCTCTGTCTTTCACAAAAGGAATGGTGTATTTTTCCTCATAGGCCTTGTTGACTCCTCTCCAAACGTTGATGGTTGTGGCCCTAAAGTAACTCCAAATAACTTTGTTCCAGAATTTTGAGGCTCGTCTCTGTACTGTTTGGTGTACTGTTTGGGCTGCTTTGTGGCACTGGCCTAGTAATGGCTTGCTTCCGGCAACTTAACCACGCAGCCCATTTTTCTTCAAGTGCAGATCCTTCTCCTACCTATCAAAACATGCAGTGGTCTGTCAGGAGCCCAGAAACTATTATACACACACACACACACACACACACACACACACACACACACACGCTGATTACAAGCAAACAGGTCACAGGTGTTTCTGCCCTGCGATGGCCTGGTGAGCTGTCCAGGGTGTACTCTGCCCTCGCCCAGATTCGGCTGATATGGGCGCCAGCGTCCCCGCGACCCTAATCAGGATTAAACGGTTCAGAAAACAAATGAATGAATGGTCACAGTGATGATGGTTACCTTTTGTAGCCATTTAAAGCCATGTATGTCAACTTGATTGTGTGATATCAGTCCAAAACTTCCATTTCATTTGATTAGTTTCTGTTGACATTATGATTTAAAAAGAGCAAACATGATTCCTTAATAATAAATGGCTTCACCCAACCACTAACCAAAAGTGAAAGGAAAGTTTTTGTATTATCATTCTGATTTTCTAAAAAAGGGACGAAAAAAAATCACAAGACTTTTGGCAGCCTCCTGAGTTTTCTTCTTCTCCTTTGGCCCATTATGCAGGGATCTCATGTTCCTGTGTCACTGTGGCGCCTCATTTTCTCCACTTGTTGACGATGGCCTTCATGATTTTCCATGCTATAGCTGATGTTTTGAAATTTCCCTTGATCTATACTTTCTGATAATGAAATCCCACACACCATGGATTCAGCAGTCAGACAGAACTAAAATCTAATTTACATAGCAAGCGAGAATGAGGAATGAGCGAAATGTCAGTGTTTGCCAATTTACTTCCTTTCTGTTTCTTAAGGGTGATTTTAAACATCTGAGAATGCCACAGCAAGCTTGTGTCCCAAAAAAACTGCTGTAGTGACAAAAGTGACAGTTCAGCCACAAAGAAGCAGCACAGTGACGTAGTGGTCTTGCAAGAAGGTCCTGGATTCGAGTCCTGGGCTCAGTGATGGTGTTTCTCCACCACTCGAAGGCATTTAATATTAATTTTTGGAATTGTCCCTTGTGCACAGATCTCTCCAGACTCTGGATGATATTATATACTGTAGATGATGCTATATTTAAAGTCCGTACAAATTTTACTTTGCTGTTTTTTGCAGATTGGATAACCTCAGCCTAGATGCTCTCCTGATACCTAGTCATGTTATTTACTGGTTGCAAAATATTCAAAACATTTCAAAATGTTCTTTAAGCTGTTTCTTTTTAGTACCACTTACTTTTCAAGCCTTTTGTTCTTCCTGTTCCAAGTTTTTGATATGTGTTCCCTTTAATATAGTGTTAGTTAATATCTTTCTCTTTCTGTTGTGAATACAATATGGGTTTTTTAGATTTCTAAATCTGCATTCTGTTTTTATTTACATTTTGCAATTTTTGGAATTGGGGTTGAACAAGTTCTATCATGTAAGTTTATTCTATTATGTCAGTAGCTGATACTGATTTAGTAGCAAACCTGTTTATCTTATCTGTTCTAGTGATCACAAGCTAGGTAACGCGACATCAACTGTGGAACATTTCAACTCATTACACATGAATAAATTATCAGAAATGTCACTAAAGGATATAAGATTGTCATTTGGACACTAAAAAGTATAAAAAAGCATAAAAATCCACTTAAGTCTTGCTTTTATGGACATAATATGTGCTTAAAGTGCCACCGGTGTAAATTGCTGCATTGATTTTAATGGAATTCTATCTGTAGCAAAAGACAGCTTTCAGACGGACGACTAAAAAACGCCTCTGGTGTAAATTGGCCTTAGGAAGACTTCAAGAGAATTCCACAGATATACATCTGATCTTTATTCAAGATTCTTTCCTTAAAACTTTTGCAGGTTTGTATCTTGAATTTGTCTGTTCAATCTGGAAGAAGTTCTGAATTGATTTATCTTGTTTTGTTATCTAATCTTGGGGCGGCACGGTGGCTTAGTGGTAGGCAAGTCCGCCTTACAGCAGGAAGGATCGTGGGTTTGAGTCCCAAGCTCGGGCGTTTCTGTTTTTACTTTGCATGTTTTCCCCGTGCTTGCGTGGGCTTCCTCTCGGTACTCTGGTTTCCTCCCACAGTCCAAATAAATGCATATTAGGCTAATTGGCTGTTCCAAGTTGACCCTAGGTGTGAGATTGAATGTGAATGCTTTTGTATGCGTCGCTCCATAAGGGTCTGGCAAGATGTTCAGGGTGTACCCTGCCTTCGCCCAGTGTCGGCTGAGATAGGCTCCAGCCTGCCCACAACCCAGGATTAAGCGGTTTGGCAAATGACTAAGTGAATGACTGAGTATGTAGTCACCTATACAGACAAAAAGTAAACTGTGCTGGAAATTGTAGAAAAAACAAAACAAAAACGCAATCATGCAACACTTCTATGTATTTTGCCTAGTAAGCAGATAGCACAAGAAACATAAAACACTAGATATGTAGATGAGTAAAATGAGCTTAACACGCAACAGACGTGTTACACCTGATTTTACAGTGCTTGCATAAGCCGTTGTGTGAATGTGAAATGTTAATCTCTAATTCAGAACGGCAGACACTGTGCTCACATATGGAATTAGTAGCACTGCGTTTCCAGCGCTAATGGAGAAAGACAAGAAGAGCAGTAAAAAGTCAGACATAACAGCTGTGCAGTTTCCTTTTAAGCACTTAATCCACCGTTAATAAGGGGATGAATCAAGATAAAGGTATGGAAAAAGGGTATGACATATACTGATGGGGATAATCCGAGATCAGTGTATGAGTAACGATATGGAGACAGGTTCAAAATACAAGCCTAGAGATGATACCAAGAATCAAATCTAGGAACTACAGGTTATATCAATCATCACTCCAGCACGAACGAGACCAAAATTTAAACCAGGAATCTACATTTGGTACCATGACACAGATGGACTATAATCCAATTAGTCAAGTAAGAGCAGAATGAAATGATGTCATTAAAAGGTCAAACATGAGGAGTTTGTGTGTGGTGTGATCTGAGACAGAAAGCATTAATGTTAATTAAAGGCTTACTGTCCCCTACATCTATAATGATCTCACACCTCAACAGAGGAAAGTGCCAACTACAAAGACATCACCCGGCTAGACATTACTACACTGTTACACCTATTATATCTCTTATATAGCTTGTACAGTAGAGCATGGACTGACCCACAGATGTAAGATTAGCATCATAATCATTATTATTATTATTATTATTATTATTATTATTATTATTATGATTGGGCGGCACAGTGGTGTTGTGGTTAACACGCCCACCTCACAGCAAGAAGGTCCTGGGTTCGAGTCCCAGTCTCAGCTCAGGCGTTTCTGTGTGGAGTTTGCATGTTCTCCCCGTACTTCCATGGGTTTTCTCTGGGTACGCTGGTTTCCTCTTACATTCCAAAGACATGCCCATTAGACTAACTGGTTGTTTGATATTGCCCCTAGGTGTGAGTGTGAATAGCTGTGTGTGTTGGCCTGTAATGGTCTGGCGAGGTGTTCAGGGTGTACTCTGCCTTCATCCACAGTCGACTGAGATAGGCTCCAGCCTCCCCGCTACCCTAATGATAGGATTAAGCAGTGAGCAAGTGATTATTATTATAAAGTTGACAGCTGACAGAAAGGGTTGTACCAGGAACAGCAAAGCATTTTGAAAATAAATACAACCACAACAAATTCCCAGGGGTTCAGTAAGTCCCTTCTCTTTAATCGTGGATTGTTATATTCTATCACATGCACTTCTGAAAGTTACCTAATTATTTTCCGTAAGGTGGCTCGTTGAGTAAGAAATGAGCTTCAGACTTGCATTGCTTTTCTATTTTTTTGTTTACTGTCTGGTCCAATTAATCGTGTGAATTTTTTTTTAAATGCCAAAAAAAGAAGGAAACCGTTTACTGACAAGTGGACAAATATATGTGTGTTGTTCTTCACTCATCCAAGGAACTAATTAAAAGTATTAACCTCATCATTCTCATCATCATCATCATCATCATCTTCGTGTTCCGCTGGATCCGGGGTTGGGTCGCGGGAGCAGCAGACTAACCAGTGAGGTGCAGACGTCCCTCTCCCCAGCCACATCCTCCAGCTCTTCCGGGGGGACACCGAGGCGTTCCCAGACCAGCTGAGAGACATGGTCCCTCCAGCGTGTTCTAGGTCTACCCCGGGGTCTCTTCCCGGTTGGGCATGCCAGAAGCACCATACCAGTTCGGTTTTCAGGAGGCATTCAAGTCAGATGCCTGAGCCACCTCAACTGGCTCCTCTCAACACGGAGCAGTGGCTCTACTGCAGACTCTTCAAGCAAGGAAGGCTGAGCTTTACATTCTTTTTCTGAGAGAGAGCTCCGCCACCCTGCGAAGGAAGTTCATTTTAACCTCTTGTATCCGTCATCTTGGAATGCACCCTCAGTGTTCGAAATGAGGTGACAGGAGGATCGGTGCAGCCTCTGTAAAGCAGAGCTTGTACCGGTCCTTTGTGGTGAAGAGGAAGCTGAGCCGAAAGGCAAAGCTCTCAATTTACCAGTCCATCTACATTCCTAACCTCACCTGTGGTCACAAGCTTTGGATAGTGACTGAAAGAACAAGATCGCGGATACAAGAGGCTAAATTTAAGTATTGACCTTGAGTGCTTTGCGATGGCCTGGCGAGCTGTCCAGGGTGTACTCGGCCCTTGCTCAGAGTCGGCTGAGATGGGCGCCAGCCTCTCCACGACCCTAATTATGATTAAACGGTACAGAAAATGAACGATGATGAAAAAAACCAACCACTTTTAATTCATGTGGCTTACATACAGAACTATCATAACTATCTAGGAGTCCATTACTGATAGTTAAGGATTAAAAGTGCTACTGTTATGGGTACTGAATCATGCTAGCTGCTTATCTGGACCTTTACACACAAGGAACTTTCTTTCACTAGATGGTCGCTGATTGTATTGAATACCCCTGGTATCAGCCTCTGGAGTCAAAGATCATGCGAACATACTTCCGGTCTTTTCATCTCCAGTCCTGATTGTGCTTTAGATAAACGTACCTCTCTACTGACCCGCATGATTATTTTATTCCAAGCAAAATGATGAATTCCTTTTTTTTAAACAAAACTAAGACTCTCCTTCAAAAAATGACCAACCTACCACCTTTCAAAGATTTACCATCACCCCTCATTTGCTTGCATTCATGAAAAGCCGCTTTTCCCTCCAATTTAAGGCTTTAATCTGACTCCAAACCCAGCAGTGCCCTGATGAGACAGTAAAATAAACATCTGGAAAGTGCTGAGAGATAAGAAAGAAACAGAGAAGGGTTTCACACAATTTTGACAACATAAGGCAACAGATAAGAGTTGCACTGCATGTGCTAGGTGCACCCGCCAAAATTCTTCTGGATACTTTTCTCTGTAAGGCTTCCCTGGTACAATTCCTTGAAATAATTTTTTTCAGACTTCAGACTTCTTGTGATGTCATTTTTAGCATCAGTGATAATATTTCTCGTGATCATATTGTAAATATGTCTTATGACATCATTTGTAAATCAAGTGACCCCCACTTGGGCTTATATATCCATATCATGGGAACTTATTTAAAAAAAAAATTGAATAGTAGTCAACAGTGATACATAGTTTTAACAGTTTCCTGACAAACTTTCTCAACTTCCAAAATTATTTAATTTGAAAAAATCACATGTGAAAAACAGCCCATTTCAAATCGGATACAAAATAAACTGTCTCCAGCCAATAAGACTATTCTTTTTTTTTCCTGAAATAAAGTCCCATGATGCAGAATCACTTAGGTTTTTTACGTGATCACCAGATTTCATTCAATCCTTTCATTTATTTGCCAAACTGCATTACCCTAGTAGGGTCACAGGGAGGCTGGAACCTATCTCAGGGCAGGGTACACCTTAAACAGCACACCAGTCTATCGCAAGGCCAAAACACACACACACACACACACACACACACACACACACACACACACACACACACACACACACACACACAAACAAACACTCAGATGTGGGAGCAATTTCAGGGATCAGCATCCCCATCACCCTAGTAGAATTGAGAAGTAGGATGAGTGAGTGATAAAATTAGCATAATGTGCATGTCAACCGGAGTACTCCACACAAAAACGTCCTCATCTTACACGAGTCTCAAACCGAGGACCTTCTTGCTGTAAGATGAACATGCTAACTACTCCGCCACCATGCCACCCGCATGATTTTTCCTTTATAGTGTTTATATATTTATTACACACTTGTCATGACTAGGGCGGCACGGTGATGTAGTGGTTAGCACATCTGACATCACTAGTTCTTGGTTCAAAACCAGCAGCAATTCGGTAATGAACTCACACGCAGGGTGTCTTTTGTGTCAGAAAATTTTGGCTCAGTTAAAGATTAGGCAGCTTTCCAGAGAAACAAGATGTCTCTATTAACCAGGTTCAAAAGGAGCAAAAAAAAACTTCAGGATAAAATGTTTCATACAGTAACATACAGTATTCCAAGCAGCAAATAATCTTAATCTTTTACTCAGTAATATCAAAAAAGATTAACTTTTATAAAACTGCCCACTTCTCCACTGCAAATATGAGCCGTCTTATCAATTCAATAAAAACTCACAATGTTTTACTGAGACGGAGCGAAGCTAGAAACACAGAGGCACCCACGCGAAAAACCTTGAACCCAGTTAAAGTAAAGCGCAATAACTGAGTTAAAGCTGAGGAGTTAAAAAGGAGGATGATGAGAAAGATGCATTAGCTGCAGATGAGGATTTGAACAAAAAATAAAATTACATTAAAAGCTCAGGACAGAGCAGAGAATTAAGACTGAATATAAACATACAGACTGTGGTGTATATACACGGTCTATAGGTGTATTCCACACACCCACACACAAGACTAATGGCTTAAAGTAGATAAATAAAACCCTCACTCACACATTTTGCTGTCTGTATAGAGGCCATGGAGACTACCTCCTGCATAATTCAATTCAGGCCTCCATTAATGGTGGATCTCCCAGCCTAGGGTACGCCTCCCTGCTGGCACTGCACACTCGCCCCATAGATGCGTTTAATGTGATAATTATCTGTCTTCCCTCTGCCCTTTCACTGGTGTAAGCGGTGCAATCTCCAGGGGAAACAACACCAAATTCACAACTATACAGCTGGGAAAGGTTCTGATTATACAAATGAATGAATGAATAAACCAATAAATAAATAAATATTTACCCAATGGCTGCATCTGTTACAAGAATGAATTTATTAATTCATTTAATTTTTAAAAGCTAATGCTTCGTAGGTCTGAATCCTAACAAGCTGAAATAAACTCCGACAGAGATATCTAAACTGAGTTAAGCTTCTAACGCAACATTATTATTATAATTTTTTTTAATAGCAAATATTTTGGAGATGATAATATACATTATTTATACATCAAGTTACTCACTGTTCATTACCTCCACCAAGGTAGACACCAAGGTAGACAATGTGTCACCAACCCACAAGAGCCACCATATTGCTCTCTAATCGCTTCTGTCCAGCTACAGCTACAGCCACACAGACCAGAGGTCATCACCAGAACAGAATCGGCACCCAAATTGTTCGTAATCAGTTATGGGAGGCAGATTTACACAACCAGCATCCAAGTTGTAAACTGGTGCTGATATCTGCTCACTGGAACATGTTTCTGCAACGGGCAAAAACCCTTATGGAACAAGGGATGGTAGAGTGCGATTCTGATGATTGACAGCTTGTCCACTGGCTTCTGACCTTCGCAGACAATTGTGCTTTGGTGCTGATAACAATTCTCATTGAACATTAGGTAAAGGTATACAGTATATGCATAACTTTTCAATAGAGGGGGTCCTGTGTTTCTGTGAATAGTGATGAAGCATAGCATAAAAAAAATCTTCCCAAGAATCAAATTCACACCGCCAGGAACTGAACACACTTTCATTTCACACCCATAATGCACTGGGTCACTTTCATAGTTTCTGTTTTAATGTATGTTTTACCTGAGAGGGTTGCAAACCCCCTGCAGGACCCGTTCTCTCAGACATTTACTGAAGACTAAGGGCCCAACAGGGGCAGCCTGGTGGGGCTTGAACCTTCAACCTTCTGATCAGTAAGCCAGAGCCTTAGCCACTGAGTCACCACTGCCCTTGACAAACATCTATGAGCTGAACACAAGCAAAGAAAACTGCAAAAGAGGCTCAGAATCTTTGGCACTGGAGGAAATCAGACTCCACCCCAGAGAAGTGCAGTGATGATGAAACAAGATGCTGAACAAGGATGTACATACTGAAAAATAGACTCCCACTAGGTGGAACGATTGTCCCGACTTTCCAGCTTGTACCATTTCAAGCAATGATGTGCGGCAGCAGGGAACGCAAGTGACAGGCATTTAAAACGAGGATACAAAAGAAGAACAGTGGGTCAATCTAACTCAGTGGTGTTACATGGCTCGATATTAAACCACTCGCTCGCTACTAATCAAGCAAGAAATAATACTTCTGAAATAATATTATTCAATATAAAAGGTTGATTAAACGCTTTAAGGAGACAAATAGAAAAAAACAACGCACATCATTTTCTTTTATGTGTTTTTGGAATAAAGTGTGACATTTACGTGTGGATTCGTCCCTGGAGGAGTAAAGCGATAGCGGCAAACCGAGCGTAAGCTTCGCATCTAAACTTCCAAGTGTTTCATTTACCGTTTAAAGGGCAGGCGCAACGTTTCCACCCAAAACTTTGAAAAGTTCAAGCTAGTATTTTGGATGGAATTACACAGCTTTCAGTGGCTTGTGGCTGAACGAGCTGTCTGTGGTTCACGAGAACTAGTTTTATAAGAGACCGTAAAAAGATTTGAAGGAACACGCCTCTGATCTCAGACATTACCCCACAACAATAGGAGGCATTATTACATGGAATTCTATTTTATTTATCATTTTAAGTATCGTAGACTTTACATGACTATTCATATTTTTATGCAACACTAACCTTTCAGTGCTGTATAAAGCGTATAATCACATTTTTTTCTTATTACTCAGAAAATAAAGACCAAGGGGAATGAATTATACAAGCACTCGCATGTGTCATGTCCAAATACATGAGATACTTCCTTTCATGAACGGTCATACATTTTTTAAAAACCTTCTAATGCAAAAATTATGCCCAATGATTTGAAGTTTACCCTGGTTTACCAAACATCATCAGAGTAGAATTTAAAAAAATAAAAAAAAAACACAGAAAATTGCTCTGTCCTACCTGCCACTTCCAAAAACCATTCCTATATACCTCTGTAAAGATTTCTCTTGAGTTTGCTTCATGGTGGTTGAGTTGAGCTAATGAAGATGTAGCGCTAGGCGCATTCTCTCAGAGACTGATGTACCTCTTACAGCACTTACTGCTAATCTGCATGCGGCCAGGCGACTGCTACAGCCACAGCTGCAATAATGAAGTCTGCTGAGGTGAAGCTTAAGGGACCTTACTACAGTACAATCTATTATACTTACCTGTACAAAAAGCAACGAGACGCTCTTGCAGTGAGTGTGCACTTTCTCTGCGTCTACAAAGAGCGAGCCAGCTTTCCTTTAGTACATTTTAGGCCTGCAAATTCTTCTGGAACAATACTACACAATAATATTTCAAAAGGGAAATTAAACCCAAACTTAATAAATGCCTGCATACATCATATATGTCTTTGCACTATACATAGACTTTCTTTATGAAGAAATAAAAACAAGTAATAAATCTGCACACAATGTACTGTGAAAAGTGGCATGTGAATCTTGTGTATCTGGCAGTAAAAACGGTAAAAAAAAAAAGAAAAGATTTGCGTATGAATAAATGGTGGGTTATACTAGTCATTCATGTAAATGAGCAAATGCTTGTCTGATGTATGTAAACAGAAGATCATATAATATGTAGTTGTGCAAAGTTTTATTTTATTCATAAGTTCACTAGTTTATATCTGATTTGTTAGTTTAATATCTGCATCCTGTTATTGTTGCCATTATCTTGCCTTATATGAACTGATGAATTCACGACCCTATTCTCGCACTTGCGCACACTTGCGAGAGTGAAATGGCAGTCCTCTCAAACTGGCTAATGCGAACTATCAAACGTAATTTAAAAGACTGCAACTTCGAAATGTAAGTAAAAATCACCTGATAATGAAAATATACATATGTTCATGTGTAACAGGAGTGTTTGGAAGGTTTGCCTTTCGTGTCACTTTTTAAAAAAAAATTGTGTAATCAGCCACAGAGATGTCAATGTTTTTGAGCATGTTTAGTTTTCCTTGAGATTAAACTTGTAAAGTGCTGAGCACCTAATAACAAGAAAACAGATGAGAAACAACCAATGACATCTTGAGAGGAAATGTAGTTTATTTGCTATAAAGTGCAGCAGATCCCTGAATCCAGAATCATCTCTGATTGCAACCATGTTCCAACATGTTTACACTACTAATCTCAATTCTCTGGCAAGCTGAAAACTAAAGGGACAACACACAAGCACGCACACACAAATCTAAAAAGTGCTAAGAAACAAAATGTCAGACAGGAACATACGGTGTGCTTTCACATTTTTCAATGATTACAAGGTTTTAGTAAGAAAAAGAAAGAAAGAAGGAATCATAAATATACACACAAGTGCTAGACGTCATTTCACAATGTTTCAAGAACACCAACCTGGTGACTTGAAACATTGTTTTAGCATGGTTTTAGCAGCTAATAATATATAATATATATAATAAAAAAAAGAGTAGTAATGGTGCGCTTACTGTATATATGGTACACACTATATGCAATCTTATTGTTACTGCAAAGGGATCTGGAATTGGATATTCAAAAAGCACATGTAAATATGATGATCAGGGTCCACAAACCTCTGACCATATACTGTACAAGTTATAAAAAGTTATATAAACTTGCAGGTCCACTACAGAAAATTAGGCAAATTCCTAGGACAGTCATTGGTATGTCCCACAAAACTCACTTATCGTGTGCCAGAAAATGCCAAAATTGATCCTTGTCATGGAGTTCTGAACATTTTGATAAACTTTTTCCATCTCGTACATAATTCTCCATGTCAGGTCCACCTGCCGAGGGTTTCCGACAGAGATGACTATAGAAGGCTGGGGTTTGCCAGTCACTGTCATAGACATGACGCGCTCCCTGCTCACCAGCTGATATTGTGGGATCCCGAACATGGCAAACAAAGTCCTGGACGGCCGGCGGAAACCCTGCTGGACACCCTGATGATAGATGCTGGGGCGGTCAACACTGCCGAGCTTGTTGCCTGCAGGCTAAATCGAGAAGCCTGGGCTTCAAGTTGTGCAGCTCAGCTTAGGCCGCCCAAATGAATGAATGAAGTTTATATTATCAAGTTGAATGAATGAAGGTTATATTTAAATAGTCATTTTCAATTCAGTTTTGCAGCTATTAAATATATAGAGTTCAAGGTTTCCAGCTTTGGGGATATGACTTTCATTTATATGACAGAAGGGCATAAAATTATAAGAAAAGTTAGGGGGGGAAATTATTTATAGAGTCCTGATACTTACAGAACCGCAATACAAAATGAATCAGTAGTTAGGTATTGTGTTGTATCAGGAGGTCCCTGGTGATTCCCATCCCTATTTAAAAGTGAATAAACATGGCTGTAAAGTGCATTCTTCTCATAGTTATTTGATTACAGGACAGTATGCTGTCCTGGTAATTTTGCCATTCAAAGTAATTAATTCACTCTTAGTGCTGCCACTGTGCTCTTAATGCTGTCACGGACACTGTGGTTGTCCAAAGTTTTAATCCGGAACATCAATGACGTAGTGCTCATCCAGCACCCATACAAGACAAAATGATGCCATTTTCAGCAAGTGTAAGTTTTTGACTATATATTTAAGGGACAAGCATCACAGAATTTTATTAATTGGTGCTGTACTGCATTTAATAAATGTATTTATGAGAGCACACGTGATGGGAAAATTAATCCACCAGGTAGAAAAAAACGAAACTGGGGAAATGTGTGTTAAGACCAGTGGGAACAGAAGTGAACAGAAGCTAATCACTGTAATCGCCCACCTAGCTCTATCAGACGAAGCAAACAGAATTCAAATCAGTCAAGAAACAAAGGAGAAGAAAGTCCATCCATCCATTTTCTAAGCTGCCTAATACTAATTAGGGTTTTCAGGAGGATGGCACCCATCTCAGCAGACTCTGGGCCATGGCAGGCTACACTCAGAACAGGCCATTGACAGGCCAAGAGAAGAAGGTCTTTTTGTGGTTTGGAAAAAGTTTGCATAATTACTGAAATTTTGAATTCTGTGTAGAATTGTATTGCGGCCACACCTAGCCCTATCAGATAAAACAAACAAAACCGATCAAGAGATAAGGGAAAAGAGACATTTTTAAAAATTGTGGATGGAAGCCCAAACAAACAGACAGACGAATGAACAGACAGACGACGTATCACCATGGCATAAGTTCTTGATGAGCTAAATACAAAACTCTTATGTAACTGTTATGTCTTGTAGTAGCTAATTGAACTAATTTTTTTTCAAAGCATGTGCAGCCATGTCTCTCTGGTCTGAAAAGTCAAATTTTGATCAAATTTGAGTTAGACCCAAATTTGCGCTTACTAGGTTTAGCACCATCATTTTCCCAACTTGGGTGTATTTTGATCACAGGAAATGTCCAAATGTACAGAAATGTGCAGCTCACAACTTGCTGCTCACACACAAACTGATGTGCTGGATACACTCGAGGGTTTTTTCTTTAGAAACGCAAGGGGATTGTGTGAAAAACATCTCTCACTGGCACAACTTTCTTTCACTGACCTGACACAGAACACACACAAACACACACTGCCTGTTTGAACATCACAGCAAATATGAAAGCCAAGCCTCTGTGAAAATCTGTGAAAAAAATGTGACTGAGCTTTAACACTCTGAAGAGTCTTCCATCCTCTTTTAACACTTCCACTGCACAGAGCAGCAGGACGTCTCCCTGAAGCACTGCCACGTCGCTTTCATTCCTCCCTTCGTCCTCACACTGATGCCCATAGAGAGGAAGAGGGGAGACTAAAGGAGGAAGAGGATCTGAGGCTCCTTTATGAGCAAAACAACACTACTAAACATCCTGAGATTCACCCACCTCTGTATAGTAAAAAGAAAACAAACAATAAAATCGTGAGAAATAAAAACAGGGGTGGAATAAACTGTGTAGAAGAGGCAAATTGAGTCCAAATGAATAATTATCATAGATAATGGACAGAGTTATTGTTATCGGGGATAGGTAGAATCACAGTTCATGTGTATGGACAGAAAAACACTGCACTCTTATTGTAACACAAAAGTAAAAAGTGAATGCACCATGCACACACCACCATGCTTCTATTTACTGCTTTCTACAAACTGCACTATACTCTCCTCTCCTTTCTCACATCACGACCTCTCACTACACCTTCCCCTGGTCACAAGAACTTCTCGGGTCACCCAGAATTTTAAAACAAGGCTTCATGATTTTTTTTTCTTAAAGGGTTAAATAATAAAAAGTAAGAAGAGGAGATAAAAAGAGGAGTCGAAATGAAAGCGAGCGAGAAGGACAGAAAGAAAGAAAAAAGAGAGAGAATAAAAGGAAGGTTGGAAGGTTAAGGAGAGAGAAGGGAAAAAAAGAAAAGAGAAAGAAAAAGATAGAAAGAAAGAAAGAAAAGGAGTGATAGAGAAGGAGAAAAAGATACAGAAAGAAAGGATGAAAAAAGGATGGAAGGAAGGGAAGAAGAAAGGAGAGGGATTCAAAAGAATGTAAGAGAAAGAAAGAGAAGGAATCAAGGAAGGAAAAAGGGATTTAAAAGAAAGAGACAAAGAAAGAAACAGGAAGAAAAAAGGAGAAGAAAGAAAGAAAGAAAAAAAAGGGAAGACACAGAAAGAAGGAAGTACGGAAGGAAGGATGAAACGTGTGCCTACCTGGCACGGTGACTCTGGCGGCGCGGCTGATAATAGTGCCCTGGTTATCGATGGAGACCACACACTGGTACACGCCCTCATCTGGTTTGTTTTGAGCAGAGTGCTCTACGATGCTGATGAACAGAGAACCGTCGGGAAGGAGATGTCTGCGCTCGTCGGCTGCCAGGTTGAGGAACGTCCCGTCCTTCTTCCACTCCACTCTCACTGGAGAGTCGCTTACCACCGAGCAGTCCAACACGGCAGACGCACCCCACACAGCTAACAAATCCACCGGCTCTACTGAGAAACGCAGCAGAGTAAACGGCCTCACCGCAGAACCTGAAGAAACATGACAACAGATGTGAGAGGATCTCTGAAACCCACTGGAAGCACATCTGTGGAGGTCAAATTACTTGAAGTTCTTTAAACACGAAAGTCAAAGGTCACTGGTTTCTGTTGAACGGTTAACAATCTCCATATTCACCTTATTTGAGGCTTCCATACACACCTATTTCTGTAGAATGATGGACATTAATATAATTACATTTGATTTGTTGCATAATGTAAGAAAAGGGAAGAAAACAGTGTGTTGTTCAAGTGATAATCAGACTAATTATCTGCATCAGCGGAGTGGCGCATAAACAATTACAGCAAAACACTTTGTAATGGAACAAACAGGCCGTTTCACATTTTCATTACGGAGAAGACTTCCTCCAGTGGCACGGTGCAGTAGTCGTTAGTATGTCAGCCTCACACCATGAAGGTCACAGCATGAAGCTCAGCTTGAATGTTTCTGTATGGAGTTTGCATGTTCTCCCTATGCTTGAGTGGGCTTCCTCTGGGTACTCCAGTTTCCACCAACAGTCCAAAAACATGCACATTAGCTAACTGGCTGTTTCGAATTGCCTCTAGGTGTGAGTGTGACCGCAAATGGTTGTGAATGTGTGTTGGCCCTGCAATACTCTGGTGAGCTGCTCAGGGTGTACCCTCCCTTCAACCAGTGTTGGCTGAGATAGGCTCCAGCCTCCCTGCGACTATTTTAGGATTAAGCAGCCCGGCAAATGAGTGAGAGTGAAAGCGAGTGAGACGACATCCTCTTCTGGCTCAGGTAAAGCATTCTACAGATAACAGGATCACTACTGTTTCTTGTCCTCCTTCAACTTGGTCATCTGACATCTAATTAAAGGCATTTCGTTTATTATACAGGATAATTTTAACTGTTTTTCTCGGCAGGGTCTCGGATGCGCAGCTTCACCCAAAGATTCCTGCCAAATCTTTTAAAGCCTCGACAGAATCCATCAATACGACAGAACTATAGTTGCGTTTTTCCCCCCTTCCGTAGTGAGTATCATTAAAGATCTAAGGAAGTCATAAAAACACAGCATTTGGAATTTTTTAAAGAGGCAGCCTTGCGGCAGCGAGCTCTCGCTCAGATTTGGACCTACTTACTCTGCCGATGGGGATTTTCCATTCAAATCCTTTAAGCTAGGACTAGGCTTGATCTCTGTGTGCTACAGAATACCTAAGCTCTGCGAATGTGGAAAAAATGGGAACGGCTTTGTGTGCGGGATCAGTAGAACAAATATCTTAGATTGATCTAGACGGGCAAGCTGGGGATTTTCTAACCAGCTTAAACAGAGTTAAAAAACAAGCTAATGCATTCCTGTAAAATCCTCCAGAAATGTTCATTCCAGTAACAGTGCAATGATGAACAATAATGGGAAGGGTTGTGCTATTTTATAATCTAGTATTAGAAAATATAGGGAATCCCATCACAGTGGATTAAGCAGTCGTGGCGTAGGGGGCGTGGTCGATCGGCATTTTTTTAAGAATCGAGATTGAAGTCAGGAGAATAAGTGGTGAGGATCACCCTGCCCCTGGAGGTGATTTAAGTTCTTTGCTTTAATGAGAGACAATGAATGAGGAGATAACAGGGGAAGACGAGAGTGAGTGCAAGAGAAAGACCTGAGTTGTAAGCCACACAATGATCTGCTTGTATGTGAAAAAAAAGGAAATTAATATGTTGAAAACCAGCGTCTAAACTGATGAGTGTCGTGCTCATGTATTAGTTTGGAATGAAACGTTGCTTTTACCATAACTTACTTTTTTGGGGGCACAAATGCAATAAATAGGGCAGCGGTGATGTAGTGATTAGCATGTTCGCCTCACAGCAAGAAGGTCCTGGGTTCGAGTGGTCCGGGGATTGACGAGGGCGTTCCTGTGTGTACTAAACTCTGAATGAGTAGGCTAAACACACACTATTAGCCACACTGCTCCACACTGCTAACATAAACAAGGGTCGGTATGGTGGCATAGAGGTTGGCCTCAGAACAAGAAGGTCCTGGCTTTTAATCCCGGGCTCAGGTGTGTCTGTGTGGAGATCACATGTTCTCCTAGTGCTTGCATGGACTTCCTCTTACAGTCCAAAGACACACTAACTTGGCTGTTCCAAATTGCCCCTTGGTGTGCTACTGTGGTACTGGGTCCGGAACCCGAACATCTTTCAATGTTTGTAGCATATACTTTCAGAGACATGGGTGGTGGCCATTTTCTGTGCCACTGAGAGTTTTTTCCATCCATACAAGCGAGAGCTCTCTCATCCATACAAGCATTTTACAGCTAGCACGGAGAGCTGCATCTCCCCAGCAGAGTTTTCGGATAGCAGGTGTACGCATCAATTTCTGGTTCCTTTTTTATTTGTAAATTTTTGGAGTGTTGTTACAAAAATGCCATATAACAAAAATAACTTATTAAACCTAATAATTCCTCAGCCTTAATGCACTGAACTTATCTTGCTTAGTTAATATACACAAGTCTTGGTCTGGAATTTCCTTGTACTGACCTCACACTTGGTTAATAAAAGGTATGTAATGGACACATGGTAACTAATGTTGGTGTGTTGTTTTGATGTATTGGGTATGTTGCTGTTCAGATAATGGAACACATAGTAACAGTTGTAAAAGGCTTTTTGTAGACACTGGTTGTGAATTATATTAACATGATATTCAATAAACTAATTTGGTCATGACTGTTTGACTGAAGGACTCAGACGAAAAATCAAATCATAAACTTTCTTCTTTCACTCCTAATCAGTATATTTGTTAACAAGCTCAAGTGTTACAGTAACATCCAACTTCTCCTCCCTTGAAGCAGCATGAGAGCTATCACGAGAATCCTGTGCCTCTAATCCTGTGCCTCCTGATTACCCATGACAGCGTGGACTTGGCATGGCAGCCGAGCATATGGCTTTGGAAAGGCTGTATTTCACAGAGGGGGGACAGGCCAATCTATCCGGGGCCAACACTGATGGTGCAGTAAGGGATATGACTGTGCATCCTTGACCTCAGAGCAGTGAGACAGCTAGAAAATAAGGCTGTCAGCTTGATGAGTATGAACCGTTACTCTCTGTCCACATGCTCGAGAGCAAAAAATATCCACTTTCGAAACAGCCTCAGTCAGCTTAACCTCACACAACTGTTAGGAGAACATCACAGGAAGATGAATAGTTCCACGGGACAGAGAGTGCAGAGTGAAAGGAGGACTGGAGAGAAAGCTGTTAAGGTACTGGGACCATGTTAAAACATGAGGACAACCAACATATCCTTAAAAATATTTAACTTTTCGGGGCAGTGGTGGCCTGGTGGTAAGGTGCTGGATTACTGATCCCAAGGTCGGGGGTTCAAGCCCCACTATCGACGG
>JAOUQZ010000010.1:17263337-17277979 GCA_028564935.1 Neosilurus hyrtlii | reverse complement strand
ATGCCAGCCATGTCTCTCACTGTCTATGGTGAGAGGCATGTAAAAGAACCATTGCTGATTTTCGTCAAGAGTAGGCTCCATTGCCGTCAGCGTGTTTCTACCCTGCGATGGCCTTTCGAGCTGTCCAGGGTGTACTCTGCCCTCGCTCAGAGTCGGCTGAGATGGTCGCCAGCCTTCCCACGACCCTAATTAGGATTAAGCAGTTCAGAAAATCAATGAATGAATGAAAACTGTTTCATTCTAATGAATGAAATCATATTCTCTGCTTTATCATTACTAAACTTGCAAGTTGCTTCTGGAACCAGAATACTGTAAGCACAAGAGCTATCCACCAGCAGCTTCATGAAATGGGTTCTCTTTTTTGAGCAGCTGCATACAGGACTAAGATACCACTAGGCTTGAATAGATCCCACTAAGTGTTGGCCTGAGTAGCGTAAAGAACTGATGTTTAGATGGGTGCCAGAAAAATGCTGCCTACCTGAATTAATAGTGCTGATTACAAAGTTTGGTGGAGGACATGATGGTATGGGACTGATTGTTTACGGTTGGTGACTCAGGGAAATGTTGTTCGCATTTTTTAATGCTAACCATACACTTCCTAATTTGGGGCCCTGTGTCCTATTCCAGCATGACAATGCCCCTGTGTACAAAGCCAGCTTCATGAGGATGTGTTTTGACAAATTTCGCGTTTGATATTGGCAATGCTCTTTTGACTGAATAGTCAAAAGAAATCTCTGCAGATCAACTCTAAAATCTAACAGAAATCCTTCCCAGAAGAGTGGACACTTGTATAGATGCAAAAGTGGACCCAACTCCATAGGATTGACCATGGGTTCGGAATGAGATATCCAACAGTCTCATATAGGTGTGACTGTGAGGTGTCCACAGACACAGCTACAAATTAATAGCAACTAATTAAGCACAAATTTAATGACATACAATAAAGATTAAGGCACTCCCTAAAGCCAGAGCTAACAAAATATATCTCTTCTAAGTGTCTGAGGCTGGTGTTATAGAATTAATGCGGCTCATTTAAGGGAGAGAGAGAGAGAGAGAGAGAGAGAGAGAGGGAGAGAGAGAGAGAGAGAGGGAGAGAGAGAGAGAGAGAGAGAGAGAGAGAAAGTGTGGCAAGTGAAGTTTTAGCAGTACTGAATGTGAAGTTTTAGACTGCACAAGAGCCTGCAGCTTCTCAGCATCTAGGAGTCTCCGCATTTTGCCTCTCCACTGCTCACTAAAACGGGTGTTCAACCCCAGAGTTAGCATAAACTGCAGTCCTGGGTGAAATAAGTAAATAATTTCCCACTTCGTTTCCCAACTACGTCACTATTATTCCATTGATTTCCGCATTCATTTGTATCACCTGTCTTGTTGGTTTAATTATCCGTTTAACAAGTTCATGTTACATGCTCCCGTTAATCCTTGGTGTGTTGTGCAGTGAACGTTGGTATACCTACCTGGGATAGATTGTGTGATTTTTATTCTTTGTGAGTCTGAGCAGTGGTGTATGAGCCTCTATTTTGGGGGGTTTCAGTTTCTTTGTTAATAATAAATCTGTCTCTTTATTAATGATGCGGTAGCCTTATTGGGTTTCTTGTAGGGATTGGGACACGAGACAACCAACAAGTCATCTCCCATGCCTAAAGGCTCCTCCTAGGAAATTGGAGGTATGACTTACATGTTAGCTTTGTTGGCTGGTTAATTAAATAAGCATACTGCACTACTTGTGTACACACACCATAAGCATCCAAGATCATTGGTATTCCCTTTCAAACTTAATGTTTACTCAGAATGTCTATAAACACATTTAGGGAGAGTTTATTCACAAGAGGATAAGATTAAAACTGAAGATTCAACAGTTCAATCGTTTAGATTTGTTGAAAAATGCTAATGCTAATGTGTATATTTCTTAAAGATTAAAAAAGCAGCTTCTGAAATGCTCCCTCACTTAAACTGGATCAAACAGGTGGGTCCTTTAACACCTATACAGCTCTTCTGACCTGCTTGTGCATGAATGCTTTAAGACTTAAAGTGAAAATAGACTAATTCAGCATGACAGTGAAGAGGGCCCATTTCAGCCTTTTCACTGTGACACTATTCATGATGAGGGAAGCAACACTTTCACCACTAGTGTAATGTGGTGATGGTGGTGGTGGGGTGTTCAGCGGACGCCCAAGGGCCTCCAGTGTTACCATGGAGAGATTTTCTTCACGCTCTTCATGAGCAGCAGGAGGGGGAAGTTCGCTTCACAATAGTCCTATTGAAGAAGCATCAAGTGGATAAGGGGCGGGACTTTTCCCATTAATCAAATAAAAGATACGGCCTCAATGATATTCCATGCAATTGCAGATGAGTTTTGAAAGTTAACACGGGTCAGTTGAGGTCTCGCCAGACTTGTTTCCTGTTTGTTTGGCGTCAAATTAAGTAAAAGCCTCATGGTTCTGTCTAAAATCTGTGTGTGAATGAGTGTGAGTGTGTGAATCAGTCCCTACCTCCTTACCTCGGAAAAAACCATTCCCTGTCTTTCAACTGGAGCGTCTGTACCTTTCACCCTTTCCAGAAAACACTCCGTTTAATACCGAATCTCCATTTTAAACCACCCTAAACAACAGTTCACAAGCATTCCTATCTTTGAGTGGAAAAGGCCTGAGCAGCCTCTCTGACAAACCTCATGCTCATTCTTAAGTGCATGGAAATTGATTTTAGATGCCATTAGCTCACCCTTCTGACAAGGAGGGGGTAAAAAGCCACAAAAACACTGAACGTCAGAGCAAAACCGCCCTCACTTGCAATAATTCTCTGCTTATTTGGACACGGGCAAAGCTACAACAAGAAAAGGGAAGATAATGATGATAAATAATAGTCCGGAATCCAATTAATCTCCATGAGCTTCCTCCTCGGGGAAGGCGAGAGCATCAGCGAAATCTCTGCTCCACTCAAACCTTGCTGCAGGATGTTCCCAGTGACAATACGCAAAACTAAACGTCTAATACTGCTGTCAGCTCAGACATCTATTAGATTCTCTTCCAGGAATGGAGACAGAGACGGAAAACCCTAATTACGTGTTCGGTGACTGACCTGAGAGTATGGGTTTCATTGTGGCCTGACAGCCAATAAAATGCATCTCATGGCTTATTCCTTTTATGGAAGTTTGAAAATAACATTATGTACCATTATGTAAATTGCATACGTGAAAAATCCTGTGTGTAAGTGCTTGAGCAAGGTGTGATCAGCAGGTTGTTTGTATTAGTGCCGCTTTTAGTGAAGGAAATAAGAAAAATGAGGACCGCATGCTTCAGGAGTTACTCAGAATTTCCACAATTACTTACCTTAAAAGCATGAAATTGCATTTGGTATTGTGTGAAAATCAGGATTGATGTAACTGTTTCAGATGATAAAATTACAAGGAACTTATTCCACAACACGGACTGGGACATCCATGTTACAAGGCTCGAAAATGAGCTAATAGCTGAGCTAATAGCTTGTAGTCCTCCTGCACTGGTACACATTGATATGCTAATCTATATTCATTCATTCTCTATACCGCTTATCCTGTTTAGGGTTGCAGAGAAGCAAACTTAGCTGACCCTGGGAGAAGGGGACAATCCTGAACAGCCAATTAGCTTAATGTGCATGTCTTTGGACTGAACCACTATGCCGCTAGTCTATCTTACCTTTGGTCAGTTTTAGAAGCGTAAAAAAAAATCTCAGCTTTCACAATTCTAATACTGAGGCCTTACATGTTTTTACATTTCTCCTTCTTATTTTTCCCTCCACACCCAACAATTTCTGTACAATATCCCGAGACAGACTTTGCAAACCTCATCAAACTTTGCATGCTTACTATTTTGGGATATGGCCAACAGCATACCGTTTTGACAATGCTACATTAAGATGTCATGGATTTATTAGCACTGTTTCCAATAAGCCGCTGTAGTCAGTGTCCAATCCATGTCCTGTGTTGATGGATTGTACCAAGTTTTAAGCGCAGGGTGCCGCATGCTCAGTTTTGACACTGCAATACACACTCTTTCAGCAATCCTACAATTTGAAAAACATCTCATCTCATTTATTTGCCGTTTAATCTTACAAGGGTCGTGGGAACGCTGGTGCCTATCTCAGCTGACACTTTTCAAAGGCGGGGTACACCATGAACAGTTCGCAGAGCAATACACAACCATTCACTTTCTCACTCACACCTAAGAGCAATCTGGAACAGCCAGTTTGCCTCACGTGCATGTTTTTGGACTGTTGTAGGAAGCCGGAGCACCTGGAGGGAACCCACGCAAGCACCAGAACCCAAGAATCTAACCCACCATTCTTATTGTGAGGCGGACATGCTACCCACTATGTCACCCTGTACGCTTTACGAAAAAACAACAATAGTATTAATAATAGTAAACCTGGGATGTCTCCTCTATCACACTATCTGCTCAGTTAAAGATCTAAAATTCTTTGTAACAATGCTCGGTCACTAATACAAATCAAGACAAGTTCTCAAAGGAAGAATAAAAATACACCAACTACCAACAGATGAGCCCCTAGAATCACCAAGTACACCATAGATCTATCAATGTAAACATATTCAATGTAGATTTCTCCATTTCAAACCAAAACCCGTTATTATGGCAGTGCTATTAAAATAGCCCTTAACAAAACTGCCTTACTAGACATTTTTACGTGAAGCTTGTCTCCACTGAAATGTCTTTTCTGTAAATAGAAACAGATTCTCATATAGCAGCAAAATAGTTCAAACCCACATTCATGTTCCACAAGGGAAGCACATGCATGGAATGCAAGAGCATGAAATCTACGTTACAAGCTCAGCTACAGACAGAGAGCAGACGCTGCCTGGAATAACAGCAGAGATGGAAAACAGAAAAATCACCAAGTTGGATTAAATCCACTGGAGAATATGCTCAAAGATAGTTTCAGCTGTTGTGGGTGGTAGAAAAGAAGTGGCTTTAAACATTAAATAAAAATTAAAAATCATTCCTAACACTCAGTGGGCTTAACACTAAAGCACACATGTAAAGGTGTGTCTGGGGCAGAACCATCAATTAGAGCCAACTTAGAGTGCAACAGTCCTGCCCACAGTTTCACTGCCACAATGATCTCCTTTAATCACGGCAAAGTAGAGAGCGGAAAAAAACAACAATATACACTAACCAAAACTTCTAACGCAACACTCAGATTTATTACGGTGCACCCCATTTTCTCATAAAGGTTTAACAATACGTAAAAATGGCAAGGATTAGGTAGAATACACAGTTTTACAGTACAGAAAGAAAAATAAATGATTCCTGGTTTCAAATTCATAACGTCAAATCAAAGTGTGGTTCTGGATCATCAAAGTCAGTATCTTGCATGACCACCTCTGGCGTCACACAGCCTGGATTCTCCGATGCATAGAGTCAATTTCATTCCATGTGATGTGTTCCCATTCATTACGAAGTGCCTGGCACAGCTGTCTGATTGTAGAGGGTTCTAGATCACGTCTTCCATCGATCCAAAAAATCCCATAGGTGTTCTATAGAGTTTAAATCTGGGGGAAATGTGGGAAATCAAGACACTGGACATTTTATGCCTCGGGAAGTCGTGACAGACTCTGGTGATGTGTGGTCTAGCATTATCCTGTTGTAGCATCAGGCGGTAGCTTGTCACCAGTGGAACCATGACAGGGGCCAAAATGTCATCAAGGTAATGGACTGCATTGAGGTTTTCATCAATAAAGACAAGCTCAGTCTCGTGTCTATTGCTTATTCCGGCCTACACTACGACACTTGGCCAACTCCAGCGGTCACACTCAAGGATATTAGCGTCAGCATAACATTCCCCTCGCCTTGGCCAAACACGCACTCTGCCATCACCAACACTCATATTAAACCTGAAATCATCAGAAAACAAGAGTCCATTCCAGCCCAAGTGTGTCCTTGCCCATTCCAGTCTGACACTGCAGCGAGCAGGTGGCTCTTTCTCGCTGAGTTTGAGGCAGTCGTGCCATGGTCGTACATTGCACTAAGTCAATGAAAATGAGTATTGAAAATGATGATTGCCTGAGCTATTTATTGCCCAAGTATAGAGGGGATTGGTCAGTGTATGTGAACATACAGTTACCTAAAAATAAATCATAAAAAAAAAAACAAAATCAGATACAGGACACAAGTTCCAGGCTTGATAGACAATATGACCTGTGGTCACAGTTCTGTAGGAGAAAATGGAGAAACAGGAGTGCACTGCCATTGCTACTAACAATGCTGGTCTACCATTGTCATGGCAACCCTCTTAATGGTGACTGGAACATCTGAGTAACCAAGCACATCGTCCCGCCCTCTACTGCATGCATCGCCTTGGGCAGGTACATTCTATCAAAGAGACAGATGAGACCACGAAGGCCAGGAGTGCAGGGTTTGACAGCACCTGTGTCATATCCCAGGATCCCCTGCAGTGCCTGCAGCAGTGGGAGTTCCTTATGACAGACAAGCTGTGGGTAGAGAACCCTGAGGTGGTCCAGCTACTCTACCTAGGTGGGCCATTTGTAACTGTGAAAGAAGAGAGAGAGAGAGAGAGTGTGTGTGTGTGTGTGTGTGTGTGTGTGTGTGTGTGTGTGTGTGTGTGTTCGCACTTGATCAGGTGATAGAAAAGTTGTCTAATATATATGTGTGAGGAGCGAGAAAGACGTGAGACAGCGCAGTGTAGGGTATGATGAAAGTGTGTGTGTGTGTGTGTGTGTGTGTGTGTGTGTGTGTGTGTGTGTGTGTGTGTGTGTGTGTGTGTGAGATATTCCTAATGAGAAATGAGAAAAGTTTTCATGCGATGGTGCATGCCAAGCTGGCTTGCTATGCACTGTACACCCCATACTATATATAAAGTGCACGAGTATACTTAATTTTTATGTATTTCTTTACTGTTTGAATAATATTTTAAATCAGCTGTTAACGGTTTTTTGTGCTAAATGAAAATGGCATGTTATACAATGCAGTCCACAGCCATCTGTGAAGCTGCTGAATAACTCATCAGTTAACACAACTTGCGAGCAGCAAATTAAGAGGCAAAGGGTTGAAAAATGATGCTGTTGGCGTGTTAGTGCACAGCACAGCTTTTTCATTAGCCCACATTTGACCGATCCTGCACCGAACACAGCTGCTGATTTATGAAGAGAAACATACAGCTTGATAATAAATCCCTAGTAGGTTTTGTTATTTGAAATCCCTGGTGACAAACACACATGGGTCCTGACACCAGTGCTTGTTCTGAGTAGACTCTCTGTATGCTTTTCTGGTTAATGCCTGATTTTGTGTGTGCAGAAGCAACAGTACTGCTAACTGTATTGTTTACATACTCACCTCAGATACAAGGATTTAAGCAACATCCAAGTGTGAGGCAGATATCCACCAAGAAGGTTATGTTTTACCCTCGGTTTGTGTGTTTGTTTGTATGTTTGTTAACAGGATTACACAAAAAGTTATGTCTGGATTCTCATGAAATGTCTCCCCGAGCTGAGACTTTGGAAAAGGATGACTCCATAAAATTTTGGAGATCCTGATCAAAGTTTGAAGCCAGGATTATATATATATATTTTTTTTGGGGGGGTTCTTTAACAATGTGATGTGATTGGGTGATTTTTTATATTTTGGTTCATATGGGGTCCATTTCTGTGCTTGGCACAGGTTTGCACTCTAGTCAAATTTGAAGCAAATTTAATGTCAATTATAATATGATGTGTAGTTGAAAATGTGTAGTTCCACCTTGTCTTATTGAAAAGAAATATAGTAAGTGTCTCCATTTATTCCAATTATTAGTTATACAAGAAACTTAATTCAATAAAGTTTTTATTCATCATGTTTTAAAGATGATTCTGCAAATGATGGGCGTCATTGTCTATACATGCTTTCTGAAGGCTGTCATGGTTCGACGGGGCATGTCGGGTAGAACAGTGGCTATCTCCTGGGCTATATATCTTTAAGGGCTTCAACGGTTTGGGGTTGATGAGAATACCTTTATGTTTTAAGGTACCACCCCCAGAAAAAATTCACGAGGGGCGTGGCCAGGGGAACGGGCCGGCCACCCAACAGCGCCACATAACGAGATCACCAGCTAACTGGCTGCTCCAAATTGCCACTAGGTGTAAATTTGTTGTGTGTGTTGCCCTGCGACAGTCTGGCAAACTGTTCAGGCTGTACATCGCGCCTGCTAACATGACATCCCTTATAGTGACACCTACAAAACTTCATAAAAGGGTAAAACCTGCCAAAACTACTTTGTCTTAATATCAATACTATAATATGAAAATATAACATGAAATTATAATAACAATAATAACTATAATAATAATGATAATAAGCGAGCACTATCTTCTATTAACTGAGGCATTTATTTTACTATTTACAGCTCTGTAGAGACACATCATTTCTGTTGTTCATAATTCATTTTATTTGTCTTAATATACAGCAATGGTGTTGCTTGGATTTTTTTACGAATATTTATCAACTACAGCCTATAATATAAAACCACTGCTTTCAAAAAATCTTCTTGATGGTACTATTCGTCCCTGACCCTGTGCAATGGCATTAAGATGTTTTTTAATAGAGAATGAGAAACTCTGGATAACGGTCTTTTCAACACTGTAAAAGTAATAAAAAATTAGAAAATGAAGCTTCACAGTATATTCCGAATAGAAAGCTTGAAGTTGCTTATATTGCGGTGTACATTGGCTGGTAATGTAATCCTGAATTTAAGTGCGGCGCGGTGGGGTAGTGGTTAACACATCCGCCTCACAGCATGAAGGTTCAGGGTCAGGCGCTTTTATGTGGAGTTTGCATGTTCTCCCTGTGCTTGCATGGGTTTCCTCTGGGTGTTCCAGTTTCCTCCCACAGTTCAAAAACATGCACATTAAACTAATTGGCTGTTCCAAATTGCCCCTAGGTGTGAGTGTGAGTGTGAAAGGTTGTGTGTGTGTGTTGCCCTGTGATGGCCAGGTGTTGGCTGAAATTGGTACCTCCTTGCAATCCTAATTGAATTAAGTGGTTCGGTAAATGCTTGTGCTAACGAGTTACAAATAAATCTGTTTTGTTTATTTTATTTTATTAAATGAGGTGCATTGTTAAGGTTTTTAGTGACCTGTGGACACACATGGTGCCATGTTGACCCACTATTCACGCTGAGACTTGACCACATGCACATAACATACTGATGTGTGTGCAATATACATTCTGAATGAAAGCAGGACTCAAGATTTAGATGTTTTAAATACTCCTAGTATGAAAAAAATAAAAACAGCCTTACTCAGAGGTATAGCAGTGATTAGCTTCATTGACTGAATGATCGATGTGCTCACCAGCCGTAACAGAATCACAGAATTGATCCGTATCTGCAGAGCCCCTGAAGATACCCGCTTCACAAACGCAAATCACGACAAAATGCTGTAAATTCAATCCAGAACTGAAAGGTACAGTATGTTATATTTGACACAAGACATTCTTTGTCACGTTCAAAGATCAACAGTAGTCTCTCAGGATGTGGCATTCGGTTTTACTCTAACCTCACTGCTTGTGTTTCACAAGGCAGGATTGACCTTTTCTGTCACACAGTAAAAAAGTGGCCGTTCCAGGAACAATAGATTGGAGGTTAACAGCGTGACTAAATCCACTTCATCACACACTGGGAGACGGAGTTAACATTTTAGATATGCTCTCCTATACAGCTCTCTCTAACACTACACGAGAAAGCAGAATCTCCAGACATGACAGATAAATAAATACTTCAACAGTATGACTCAGAGTCACTAGAAGTTTCAAATCCGGTTTTGTCGGAGAGCGACGCTGCACTGAGGATAATGCAGAGTGAATGTGGGAATAACCACAGCTCCAAATCCAGACAGGAACGCAGACAGCACAGTCCCCGTGGTGGCAGCCAGAAACATGTCTTTCTTGTGTGGTAACACAGTCATCGGAGAATATATACGCAATATATAAATATGCAGCATTCAGTCCATTCGAATTAAACCCTGATGTGTGTGTTTCTCTCAGTGTGGTTTGTTTGCGCAGTTGATAACACGGCAATCTAACTCGGGTGCGGACTAAAATAACAGGTCGATTGCAGCGAGACAGCAATTCGACCCTGAATTGACCCAACAGCAGGGAGCAGTAGTTATTTATATCATTGTCCAGTTACTTCTCATGATTTTTAGATTTTCTATCTACGCATGGGAAAGGTTTTGTTAACTTTTTATAACCTTTGCTTATATTTCAAACGAGTAATTTTTTTTATTGCGAAGAGTGACAACAAAAAAATATAAAGAGTAAATTAACCAAAAGAATCAATTTCACTTTGATTCACCCTCCAATTTACCAACATATGAATGTGCCTTAACAGTACAAGGTGGCTGACATGGTCTCTGTCCTCTCCCAAATGAGCCAATCCTAATACGTAAAGTAGATATGACACGTATTCTGGGTTAGAGTGGCTTGTACAATGAGCCTCGAGTCACCATATGACCCAAAAGACCGAGCCGTAGCACTAAACATGTGATACGTTCTGGATATTTGAATCAATTAACAAAAAGTGGACCTTGAGACCAATGTGAATACCTCCTTCATCAGCAACAAAGCAACATCTCATTTTTGTTACTAACCTGTATGCCAGAAACACCCTTTAAACAATTTAAACAGAAAGGAAGATGCTGAAGAAAAGCTATTTCAGACACTTGACCCTTCATAGCTGTGAGCTTGACCCTGCATGGATCAATACCGAAATCAAATCAATTCCTCAAATCCAAAACCTCTGCTAGTTACAATGATCCAACATTCTACTTGTTCTTGAGATATCAAATAAACAAAAATCTTGGACTGATAAAATGTTGGATTCATACACAAAACATTTAAACTAACCAATCTTTATTTTTTTTTTTTAAATATTCATTCATTAAATTTATGGAATTTGACAGACACCCTTATCTAGAGCAACTCACATTTTATCTTGTACAACTAAGCAGTTGTTGATTAAGGGCCTTGCTTAAGGGCCCATCAGTGGCAGACTGGTGTTACTAGGACTTGAACCCACAACCTTCTGCTCAGTAACCCAGACCCTTAACCAATGAGCCACAATGGCCCAATTTCTACGAATAGTCCTATATTTGGTACAGAGTTCTAAATGCTTGGGTAATTATATTCCTGACTAAATTACTCTCACTCACTCACTCACTCACTCACTCACTCATTTACTCACTTATTTTCAGAACAGCTTGATTCTATTATTGAAGTCACAGCAAAGCTGTAGTATCTCAGGCGACACAGGGTGAAGGCAGGGTACACCCTGAGCAGTACTCAGACCATTGCAGGGCCAACAGATATACCACTATTCACATTCACACTCACACTTAAGGGCAAATTAGAACACACAGTTAACCTAATGTGCATGTCTTTGGACTGTGAGAGAAAACTGGGTTACCTGGAGGAAACCCACACAAGCAAGAGAAGATGCACAGAACTCCACACAGAACCAACCCGAGCCCTGGACTTGATCCCCCCAAGACCTTCTAGTTGTGAGGTGCATGTGGTAACCACTACACATGTAACCACTACAGGTGCCACCCCCTGACAAAATTAACTGTTGTTAATTTCATGTGGTGTGAAAATGATTTGAACCAAACAGCAAACAACCCAGTGTTACTAGGAATGACTCTAAAATGTGTTTATGTGCATCGCAAAATGTGTGATTCAGATTTTGTAAATCAGACTCCTATTCATTGTGTATCTAAGGCAGCTATACTGTTTCACCAGACATCCCAAAGTGTTTAACACACAGTTAAAATATATAGTGCGCTGACAAAGAGCTCCATCTATTGCATTTGGTAGATGCCCTTACCCAGAGTGACCTACAGTACCTCATTTATACAAATCCCGGCAGTGGCAGTGCTGCGGTTTGAACTCATACCCTTCCGATCACTAGGCCTACATCAAACCACAGAGCCACCACTGTCCCAATTGGCTCCAAATCACACAGCCACATTATAACAGTTAAAATAAGAACACACCAACAAACAAAACCAACCCCAACAAACAACACCAACCCCGCACTGCTGCAATCTACAGTGCCAGAAAAACAGGGTCCGTGGAGGACGAGCGTTTTAGCCGACTTTGGAGCTTAACTTTTTTTTTTTTTTTTCCCATTTAAAATGCCACCTCAGGCTTTTGCTATGAAACTTGTTATGTTTCAATCAATCAATGCTTTTCCCAAGGTCAGTTTCTATTTAATTAAATTTGTTTGAGGATTCATAAATTTTTCTTTATTTATTAATTTCATATATGCTAAACTTATAGTATATTTTATTTTCAACATTAATTCTAGGGTTAAGTTTGTATTTATACAGACAAAAACACATACTACTTAGGATTGTTTATTTTACATCCATCCATTTGGGTCGTAGGGAGACTGGATCCCATCTCAGCCAACCTCAGGGAGAAGAAGGTGAGGCACGCCAGTCCATCACAGGGCCAACACATACACACACAACCATTCGCTACACTCAATTCTATGGGCAATTTGGAACAGCTGTTTAGCCTAACCTACATGTCTTTGGACTATGGGAGGAAAACCGGATTATCCAGAGGTAACCCACGCAAACATTCATACTCCACACAGAAGTCTGTGACTTCTTGCTGTGAGAGAGATGTGCTAAGCACTACGCCACTGTCCAACCCACATTGTTCATTAATAATCAAACCACTTTTCATTCATAATTTTAATTCGTTTTAATTTTTCTTGAAGTTGTATAAAATGCATTGGTTAGCACGTTTGCCTCACAGCAAAAAGGTCCTGGGTTCGATTCCCGGGCTAGTGCTTGCGTGGGTTTCCTATGGGTATTATGGTTCCAAATCGCCCATAGGTGTGAGTGTGAATGGTTGTATGTGTGTTGGCTCTGCAGTAGTCTGGCGAGCTGTCCAGGGTGTACCCTACCTTCACCCAGAGTTGGCTGAGAAGGGTGCTATTACAAGGAATTATAATGAATTGAATTGAATCAGGGCTGGAGTTTATGGTTATGTCCCTAAATGTTACTTGTAAAATTTTTGCTAGTGTGACTCTTTTAACAGTTAAAAATGAAGCGGCTTTCTGTAACTGAGCTCTTTTTTTTATGAACCATCTAATTAGTTAGTATTAAAGTACTGATGTGTTTCAGGCTAATCTCAGCATATGGTTGTATTTTAATGACTAGAACAAGGTAGACTCTTAATGAGACATGTTTCATTGTGTTTAGGTTCAATGCCAGCAGGGAAATATTATTTTTATGAGGTACTTACTATTGGGAATTGATGTGGTGCTATTTTGCAGATTTTAACACTGTAGAAAATTAAAGTGTGTGTGTTGGTACATTTGAAAAATAAAAGAACATATCTAGCAACTCTTGTTAAATGCCAAAAGTGTAAGAAGAGAAGCGACTGGCGTCAAACATGAGGTCGGTGGTGAACAGGTGATGAATTGTGCTTTGCTAAGCACAGCTGAGTGGGAACTGTCATGGAGTGATCTTCACTTTCAGTAGTTTGGTTTGACATAGTGTAGTCAACACACAAGTGGCTGTGTGTGTATGTGTGTGTGTTTGCATTTGAGAGAAGACTACACGATATGAGCAGGAGAGCTAATAAAGACACAACCAGAATACACAGCAGTATCTCTGCGACATCTGCTAACGCAAGTGTTACGGCATGCCTTACTGTCACGCTCCAGACAACCCAATGAACTACATTAAAAGAACACACAGCACACACATCTGACTGCCTTCAGCCTCAGAAGGGTTTTGTGATATCATCCAGTAGTGCCTGTGATAGATGTGATCAGTTCGGTAGTATAGTAGAGGAGACAGAAGCTCTTTATTGTCCACAGGGAGAGATTAGAGCAGATGAGCGGCTTCACAGTGCCAGCTGCACAGGTGATTAGATATTAAATCAGTGTGAAGTGTGCTGACTTCAGGTCGGCGCATTTCCTTGCATGGTCAGGTGTTCAATGATATGGCAAAAACCCATGAGTTGAACAACAATTCTCCAGGTTCTTCATCGAAGGCATCCCTTATCATCTTATCCTTTCATTCAGTTTGTGTTATGTTGTTTCTGTTTAATGGTATACAGACTTTATATATCTCTAAAACTTTGCCTTCGTTAAATATGTACAGATCTGGAGATTTAAAATCCACCTCGTGTCCTTTTGCCATCCCAGCTAGCCTCGTTTGAACTAATTAGCTAACGTTTCCGAATTAAAGAACATATTTAGCATATACACAAGTGGGATATCAGTATGCAAGTCTTGCTTTAAAATTTTGATGTTGTGTTTTCTGGAATTCATAAAATAAAAGTAAAATCTGTGAAACAAACCCCAACACTCACAGTCCCACTAATTACTTTATAAGCATGCTAGCTCAAGGCAGTTTCGAGGGTTTCAAGCTGCAGTCTGGCTTTTGAGCTGAAATTTAATTGGTTCAATGCCACAAATCAGTTTTAAATGTAAAAATTTTTTTTTTACACTACATTATATATACATCATCATCATCATCATCTTCTTCTTCTTCTGCTTGAACTGGGGTCGGGTTGCGGGGGCAGCAGCCTAAGCAGTGAGGTCCAGACGTCCCTCTCCCCAGCCACTTCCTCCAGCTCTTC
>JAOUQZ010000010.1:17234712-17260039 GCA_028564935.1 Neosilurus hyrtlii | reverse complement strand
CAATTTCATCCCGACAAGCCTGTTTCGTGGTTGCCCACTCATCAGGGGATTTATTAAGAACATTCTTTAACCACAGTATATTTATATATATATATATATATATATATATATATATATATATATATATATATGAAAACTATACATATAAATCAAATTATAAAAAATACAAATACTGTACTGTAGTAATACTTTATTATTTTATTCCATATTTTGTTGCTTTTGTGGACATCCACATGGCATGGAGCTGATGGATTGCAGTTACGTAAAATCACTTTTGGTGAAAAAACTGTTGAATCCTTAAAAAAAACAGAGAAACTTTCTTACTATCAAATGCTTCAATTCTATAATTACTTACTTTTCATGAAATGTATCTAGACTGAAAAAACAGAGACACCTCTTCCGTTTTTTATAACTATCGGAAGCTAGCGTTACCGCACTTCCGGGTTTCAAAAAGATGCGTTTGGTGAAAAAAAAACTGTCTGATTCTTAAAAATTAAAAATATGTTTTTTTTATCATGAAATACTTTAAATAAAATCGAGTCACGACCACTACAGTTAATATATTGATAGACCTTGATATAACTTTCTATTAAAAATCTACATCAAATATTCTATGTAGGTAAATAATGCATGCTTACACTTTATTCTTCAGTTGTTTGTTTCTTTAAACTATTATAGTCAGAGCCTGAATCTTGTCAGAGTGGCCAAGATTCCTGCTGGGACTGTGTGCAGATATTGTATAATGCAAACAAATTTCCGCTTCATTATTCAACAGCTCTGCGCCAGGCTTTATAGCACAGAGAAATGGACTGAGCACTGAGGACGTCCCCAGGGTTAGCTGGGAAATATTCGAGGGTGGGGAATCGGGCGTATGGAAGTGAATGAGGTTATGTGAGTAAAACTGCGAGATTGTCCCGAGTTCTCAGGACAGCCAGGTGATGATAGAAAAGACAACCTTGCTGAAGTAAATAAATCATTGCTGCCTTGCACTCAGTGTCAGCAGATCTGGGGGATGTGATGATATTATGGGATCTAATGTGGGAAGGAGTGTGCATGCACACACACACACACACACACACACACACACACACACACACACACACACACACACACACACACATATATATGAAAGTAATGGAGGGTTAATAAATAAATTATTAAACAAAAACAAAGGAACACGTATAAATCTTTCACGTGAAGGTGTTCTGCATGGAATTACAGCACAACGACTCTCTTAAATCAATGCCAACGCCTTAGTCGATGAATCAGTCTGTTTCTGCCACTGGAAATTCACATTATGGACACTGTACAACATTTATATTCATTATACTACATTTATGTTTCATCTAAAGAGATATACAGCTAAGACAGGAAGTAACTCATCGGCTGAGGCCTTGCTCACGGACCTGAACGAGCCAGGATTTGAACTTAAAAACCTTTCAACCACTGAGCCTGCCCTTTTGTGTTGTCTAAAACATGCCTTCAAGCTGAGCCTGTGATTCTGTTCCGACTCTAAGCTGGTGTGCAGACCGAACACACACTCAGGCAGAAGTCGTATATGTGCACTTCTCTTACATGGAGATAAAAAAAAAAAGAGGTGTGGGTAATGAGTTCAATTCACTCACTGTACTGACACTGTTGTGCAGCGAGATACTAAATAACTCCCCAGTGTACGCTTAAATAAAGACGAGGGCATGCAGAAGGAGGGGTTACCAACAAAAAAACCATAGCACCATTATACTGTAAATAGGTTTAGAGCTGGGCAGCAGGAGTAACAAACACCATTCATATCACACGACACTGGGACTTGATTAATAACCAGATTAATGTGGGTGATGATGACGTGTCGTCGTGGTGACAAAGACATTTCATTCTCTGAATTCCTACACCGAAGCTGTGACAGACAGCTAACCAAATGTCCAAATGTCCAAAAAGCAAACCGTCCAAATGTCCCCCTCTCTTTATGGGGACTGGCTATATGTCCTCAGAAGGCTACAAATGTCAATATATTTAAAATATTTTTTTCTTTTGTAGATGACACAAAGAAAAATACACACACTAAATCCAATATCGTCCCACTGAAAGCCGTCATGTACTCTGCTCTAATTTCATTAACACAGTTAATATAGCAAATGTAGACTTGTGACAAGGTGACCGTGGCTTTAGCAAAACTTTTCACTAGCAGCACTGTTGAAGCGAGAGTGCCCGTCCTTCACCTCTTCATGTAATAAATGAGTGGTACATTTAATCAGGAGCGGGGGAGACCGAGAGGGTAAATTGGGCAGCAGAACTGAGCTTGATTTATGATTTATGCAACCGCAATTCTAATGGAGAGAAAACTCTGGGCAGGGGAAGCAGAGCACCACACAGAATGTACTTTTCTTTATTACGTCAGCTTAGACCAGCCACACCATCTGTACCAGGTAGACCAAGCATTCAGTGATCATGTTTATCTTGTTTTGTCCAATCTCCAGACTTTAATAAAAACAGTTATAATTATATAAATATAACAAAACAGCTAGTGAACTGGCATGTGCCATAATCCGAGAGAATTCGGTGCATGTTAGAGCCATTTATTTTCTGCTTTAAAATTAAAATGGGAAAACCAGAAAAATATTAACAATAGTATAGTAAATTAATTCTGTTTCTCACGGAATTCTTTAAAAAAATATAATAATAATAATTAGGAAGGTCCTGGGTTTGAGTCCCTGGCACAGGTGTTTCTGTGTGGAGTTTGCATGTTTTCCCTGTGCTTGTGTGGGTTTCTTCGGGTATTCTGGGTACTTTGGTTTCCTCCCACAGTCCAAAGACATGCACATTAGAGTGGGGATTAGCCCACATTTTTCTGTCCGAGCCCAGCCCGTGTCCAACACAGCAGTGACCAAAACCCGACCCGAGCCCGACAGGCATTAAGATATTTATGTCCGAGCCCGACCCGAGCCCGACACAGTAAAATCACTCTGGATAAGAGCGTCTGCCAAATGCTGTAAATGTAAATGTAAAATCATTAAGTGAAACAGGCTCATTGGCTACCTACATAATAAGCTGTTTTAAATTTAAAAGGTTCAATGCCTTATGACGCTGATGTGACTGAGCCCGACCCGAACCCGAGCAACATTTTTCTAAAAATCTGTCAGAAGTTCCGAACCTGGCCTGACCCATCGGGTATCCACTTACTAATGCACATTAGGCTAATTGGCTGTTCCAAATTGCCCCCAGGTGTGAATGTGAGTGTGAAATTTTGTATGTGTTTTGGTCCTGTGCTGGTCTGGCAAGCTGTCCAGGGTGTACCCTGTCTTCGCCCAGCATCGGCTGAGATGGGCACCAGCCTCCGCACGGCCCTTATAGGATTAAGCAATTCAGCAATGATGACGTTTGTGATAATAATAATTATGATTATTATCATTATTATTATTATTATTATCATTATCATTATTATTATTACTGCCCTGCGATGGACTGGCAAGCTGTCCAGGGTGTGTTTTGCCTTTGCCTTTGTGAATCTCTCACTCACTCACTCATTTGCTGAACCGTTTAATCCCAATACAGTTATGGGGGGGCGGAGCCTATCTCAGCCGACACTGGTTGAAGGTGGGGTACACAATCATCTCGCCAGACCGTCACAGGTCCCAGTATAAATCTTTCTCACTCATTCATTTCCTAAAATGCTTATTCCAACTAGGGTTATGGAGAGGATGGAGCCTGTCTCAGCTGACATTGATGGGGCACACCCTGAATAGCTTGCCGCAGGGCCATGTACGAATCTGAAATGTTAAAAAAAAGTATTTTTTTTTAAAAGAATGAAAACAAAACAATGCACATGGAAAGAAACGCCTGCTGTTATTTGTAGTTCTCATGCAGAAACAAGTTCAACCCACGAAGTCACGTAAATGCTCTAAAGTAAACTTGCTTCGTGCTTTCTGCGTGAAGTCTCTCAAACGGAAAAGTATAATTACAGAGATCCAGCAGAAGTGTGCACACTGTGACCTGTGCTTCTGTCACAGTGTGCTCATTAAGAGAAGAAGAAAGAAGTATCACTTGAAATGACATCAGCTCGCATTTACCGTGAAACCGCTTGGGGGGTGGTTTCGCGGGGGGAAGACAACTTAAAATAAACTAAGCTAGTGATTCCTTTTAGGACTCTCAACAATGCAATGTGATGCAAGATCTCTCCCCAGGAGACCGACAGACAATAAAGTCAATGAATAGCAGATAAATATATTGGATTTGCTCAGCATACATTCAGATGGCAATAGGAGAAGCTCAAGTACCAATTAATGCCCAAAAACATCTTTATCAAGACGAACACTGAGAAAGGCAGTACAGCTTTACATGGACACACAGGGACACTAAGAGCATTTCCTAAGTACTGTCTGAAGAAAGGGCATTAATTAGTGAAGAATGGATTGTTAATGGTCTTAACACTCTGACATTAAGACCATCACCATGGTAACACACGAGGGAAAAAAACCTGGGCGTATCAGTTGAGTCTTTCTACAGGAAAACCTGGGATCAGTAAAAATCCTACTGTACACACAGCGACTTTATGCAAGTTAACTTTTAGAAAGGAAACAGAGCAGGTAAACGGGCCAGTGACGAGCTAATGTCTCGCCTCTAGAATCGGTAGATCATTCATCAAAAAGTGAGGTAATTCTGTATAACATATCAAAAGCAGGACATACGATAACATAAAGCAAACATTCAATCAAACATGAATAACAGGATATCTTATCTAATCACCATGGGTAATGTGTTTCATTCCTGGGTTGCACCCAGTGTTCCTGCGACAGACCCAGGATCCTCTATGATCCTAACCAGGAGGATGAAGTACTTATAGAGGATGAATGAATAAATGAATGAAAGAGCAGGGGATTCTACATTTTCACTCATCACTCATTTGCCAAATCACCAAGTCCTACAAGGTAGTGACTATCTCAGCCGACATTGGGTAAAAGTGGGATACAGCCTGAACAGCTCACCAGACCATCGTTGGACAACACACACACACACAACCATTCACGCTCCCACCTAAGGGTCAGGGCAAGGTCTGACGTTGCATGAATGAACTGATGACTGCATTTTAAAGAGCTACTGATACAAATTCACCAAAGGTACCCTTTAATCCTACTAGGGTGATCAGAAGACTGGAGCCTATCTCAACCGACAATGAGCGAGGGCAGGATACACCCTGAACAGCTCTCCAGACCATCATGGGACGACACATTCACACTCACACCTATAAGGATCAATTTGAAACAGCCAGTTAACCTGATGTGCATGTCTCTAGACTGTAGGAGGAAACCACAGTACCCAAGCACGCACGGGGAGAACATGCAAACTCCACACGGAAACGGCCGAACCTAGGAATCAGACCCAGGACCTCCTTGCTGTGAGGCAGATATGCTAAGCCCTACGCCACCAGGCCATATTATATATTAATAAAATATATATTTTATGGCTTTGCTATTAGGGCTTGGCAATATGACTTTAAAAATACTGTGATATTTTCTGTCTTCAATCAGTATAGATTTAAACAAGCTAATTTTAAAATTGAAACAAATAAAATAAAATAATCTGTTGCAATTGTTCAAACAGCTCTACTATTAAAATCCTACTACTAGGGTCATGCGGAGGCTAAAACCTATCTCTGCCAACACTGGGTGAAAGCCGGGTACACCCTGAACAGTTCGCCAGACCATCGCAGGCGATTTTTGCACTGACAATTAGCCTAATGTGCATTTCTTTGGACTGTAGGAGGAAACCAGGGTACCTATGCAAGCACAGGAAGAACATGTACGGCCCACACAGAAACGCCTGAGCCTGAGGGCTCGAACCCAAGACCTTCTTTCTGTAAGGTGGACATGCTAACTACTACACAGTGCCGCATTGTACAGATAACTTCATATTAAAATTGTTAAACAATTGAAGCACTTTCAGTATTTTTTAGCCTTGGCCATTAAAAATGTCACATGGTGTTACCATGATTTATGTTAAAATTATTAATACTGATTATATATTTGATTATATTATGATTATTATACATAATAACTTGTGCTAGGAAAATATTGTTCAGAGACAAAAGAACATGATCTCACATAAAGACGGCATATACGGAAACACGCCAAAGAGCCAGGAAGTTCTTAAGTGCTCCTCAGGCTTGTCAGACCCCTGCCTTAAACATTAGGTTACACACCTGTTATGCAGAGGACTTCTTTTAATTCCTCTCCCAGTAAACAAAGCAGAGGCAACAGCGGTCTCATGACCCAGATGTCTCACTCATGTCGGAATGTTTTTCTTGAGTATAAACTGCCTACTGCAACAAAAGTGCTCATCTGATTGCCACTATAAAGGACCAATCACCAAACTTTCTGCAAAGGATCAAAAGAATGTATTCAAACAAAGCATGGCTGTGATGAGGTGACGCTTTTTCAATCTAATAACAATGAGTTATTATTATATGCACATGAGTGCTTAAGGAAGTACAGATAAAAATGACAACCCTAAACATCTGTAGGCTCGTCACGCACAAAAAATAGAAAGTGGTCAGTAAATAGCTTGGTGCTTGGGAAGAGGCCCTGCATCCACGTCCAGACAGCGCGGAGCTTATCAAGTTAAATATTAGAACAAAAGGCACATCAGCGACATCTCATCTCTCCCCTGCTGCTGAGCCCTGATGGAAAACAAGTTTAGTGATTTATCTGTGCATCTGCTATTAGAATAGCATTGTTGACTTTATCTCACACTGACATTCATTCATTTTCTAAGCCGCTTAATCCTAATTAGGGTCGCGGGGAGGCTGGTGCCCATCTCAGCTGACTCCGAGCAAGGGTGGGATATGTCTAATGAATTATTTATGTGTAATAAATTCGGAAGCTCCACCGGTATAATGCGTCATCTGTTTCTCATCACTCTTCTTACTTAAAGTGAAGACTGAGACCAAGGCCCGATAGTGCTAAGCGGAAAGATTAACTAGATACCATTATAAAGGGAGCTACCACTGAGGGCCCTGATGTGAGGTAAAAATCAAGATCAAGGACACAGTGACCATGTGTTATGTGTTACGCCGGCCAATTCGAAAAGATGGCCTGGACAAGCTTTTTTTCTTTCAGGCAATGTCAAAGTGCAAGGTCGAGGTCACAGTGATCTGATGTTGGTACGTGACACACCACCTTACAACTCTAAAAGACATTCCCCCTTCCCAAAATATATTAGTATACCAGATTCTAGATATGTGAAAGTAAACATATAGGAGATATGGCCCGGATAAATTTTTTCTTAAATGGGGTCAAAAGTCAAGGTCACTGTGACCTAATGTTGCTTGGTGATACTCCCCCTTCCCAAGATGTATAAGTATACCTTGTCTGGTATACGCGAGGGCAAGCATATAGAAAATAGGGCCCAAACAAGCCTTTTCTCTAAAGTGGGGGCAAAGGTCAAGGTCACAGAGACCTAATGTTGGCATGCGAAACACCACCTTACAAACCTAAACATATCCATCAAGTGTGAGGCAGGTGCTGCAGACCAATCAGAAGTTACTGTACTTATCTATTATCTGGAATAGCCAGGGGACTTAATCTGCAGCACTTTGGAATGTGGGAAGAAACTGGAGTACCTGGAAGGAACCCATCCCTGCGCACAGAGAGCATGGAAACTCTAACCAGAAACACCACAGCTGGCCACAGGGTTTAAACCCAGCGTGATTTTAGCTGTGCAACGATGCTAATGACTGAGCCACTGTGCTGTCCTATTTTTAACATCTGTTAACATTTAGTTTAATAATTAGTCCTAATTGGACATTGATTAAATAAGCTATTTTTTCCTGCCAAGATTTTTTCCTACTTTAAGCAGCAGCTCAAGAGAGTCATGGAGAACAGAGAACCAATTTGTAACTGAACCTAACAATATGGGTGAAACAGTGGTATAGTGGATAGCACATCGGCCTCCAAGGAAGTAAGTTAGGTTCAAGTCTCAGGCTTGACAAGTGGTTTCTGTGTGGAGTTTGCTTATCCTCCGTGGGCTGGCATGGATACCCTGGTTTCCACCCACAGACCTGCATATTAGGCTAAATGGCTGTTCCAAATTGCCCCTAGTTGTGAGTGTGAATGGTTGTGTGTGTGTTGGCCCTGCGATGAATCTGTCAAATGTTCACGGTGTACTCTGCCTTCTCTCAGTGTCGGCTGATATAGACTCCAGCCTTCAGACGACCCTAGTACAATTAAGTGTTTTGGCAAGAAACAGAGTAAATAATTCTATTTTAAAATGCACTGGAATTTTTTGTTTATTGTGCTTGTTTATTTGTGTATTCTGTACAAAGAATCAACCAAAAAAAGTTTTTCAATTACCACTGCCAGCAAGCAGTTCCCGACTATACAGCTGATATTGTATACTTTTGCGTGACAATTCATGTATCACCACACTGGCTCCCAAAATTTTTTTTTAGATTTTCCCCTATTCTCTTCCCTAATTTAGTCATATCTGATTCCCACCCGTTGCCTTCCCTATCACACAACCACCCCAAACCAAGGAGATGCCCCCTCCGTGACATGTGATGCTGCCACCGACCTCTTTTTGGGGATGGCTTAACACACTCGGATGGAAAGCCCTATCCTCGTACAAATGAGCTCACAGATGCCTATGATTGGTTGGTAATCGCTGTGAGTGACAGGGAAGTGAGCGTATGTCATCTCTCCCTCCTGTAAGAGCTCAGCCAATTAGTTACGGATGGCTGCGGCATCAACCTCAATAACCTCCAGGGAAATAAAAATAAAAAATACTTACAAACTATTGGCCCAAGGAGCAGGATACATGTAATCACTAATGTTCAACTCAGTTGTGTAGCTCTTGAATAGAACAAGGTTTAAAGCTTTAGAGGTATGATTCAACTTTCCTTTACATGTATATGTATATATACTGCGATAATTACACTATATAATCACTACACTAAATAATGTAGATAATCACTATATAAATCAAATCAACACTTGGGTACCTGATATCACGGTATCGACTGGTCCCTGGTGATTTCCATCCATAGTTATAACACTGTTATTACACTCCCTGAAATAGTAGAAACTTACATTTCTCTGTCCTTTCTTTTAAGCCCTCTGCTTCTTGATGATTTAATAATTTATTTAATTATATAAAAAGGCAAGTTGCAGGCAGATAAAAACTATATAATAATATGGCAGAAGCCTAGCTTCAAATTTTGACAGTACAGATGTTTAAAAAAGACTTCTACCTTAATATGACAGTTTTAATGAAGTAATATTACCACTGTGTCATTGTTCTCTCATTCCTTTTATATTGCTGACATTTCATTGAAAGGTAAAATTAAATGTTCTCTACGCAACACACCCGCTCAAATATTCACACAGTACACACTCAAAATTATTTAACATGACCAAAAGTGCATACAATTATATCTTAAATAAAGAAAGAAAAAAGCTTTTCCTGAGCTGTGAACTGCTTCTGGTGTGGGACTAGGACTCAGAAAGGTGTTCATGTGTACACTATATGCACACACTATTAAAATCCCACTCATTGCTGCTTTAGGTGTTTTAATGTCATGATTAAGCTCAATTGGATCACAGATGTCAGGCTCATTGCTGACTATCCGTCTCTAACATGGATTTTAAGGCATACTGCTGCCTCAATGCTGTCACTCATGTACTTTCCTAAAATGTCTGAATTTTTGCCTCGCATCTTCACAAAAAAGAAAACTACTTGCAGGTGAAGTAGGGATCTCTGATTGTAGAGATTCTTCTGGGATTTTTTTTGTCGTGGGATGTCCCATGTAATGTGCAGACCTTTTAGCGGTACACTCGTTGGTCGGACTCGGTCTCTCAATCTGTCACGATGTCCTGCCATGACCTTTGTGCACTCAAGTTGTGCCTCCAGACCACTTTTGACAGAGACTTGATGAAACGTTCATATGAAAGGTGTTTGGAAAGGCTTTTGGATTTGGTTGCTATGGTAACCATGGTTGCTATGGAAACGTTCCTTTTTAAATATGCGCCATTCTCTGAAACTGGGTCAAATTTAATTATTCACATTTTAACCTAATGTTTTCGAAAAACTATAACGACATAATAAATTAGACAAAATAATTCTGATACATCCAGCGACAAAACTGGTTTCAATATGTGGACAAAAATTGTGACATTTTTTAGTTACTTTAGTAACTAGTTAGTAACTAGTTTCATGCCATACTATCACCGAAGTATCGGCTCAAAGTGTAAATGGTAGTGCTTGCGATAAAGATCTTGCATTAAAATTTATATCCATTTATATCCAAAAATATTTACGGTTCTGCATATAACCAGTGGTGTCCACACCAGTTACATACGTAACCGACCCATTTTTCCTGTGAGGGGTGAGGTTCCATGGTATGACGTTCACTGTACAATCGAGTTCCTCCTGAAGTGAATTTATTTCAGACGTAGTTGAGCGCTAATTCATTTATTCACCAAAAACATATGAGATGAATCTGGTGTCCATACGTGAATGAATTCGAATATGAATTTGGTGTTCCATACGGATTTATTCCTGATTGTTACTAATAAAAGCACAGTTATGTGCATGAAGTGGCTCTCGCACTGTCTTTGTAACAGTGGTTCATAAATTTATGGTCAGTACAGAAGGAAATAAGCAGGACTTCATTGAAACTTGGGGATTATTCGTACACTTTATGTTACCAGTTTCAGAGAATGACCCACATCCCCACAACCACTTGATGATTGGTTCATCTGAAGTGTCTTTGGACAGGCTTTTATAAAAATTTAATTTGACTGCTATGGTACCCGTGGTTGCTATGGAAACATTCTTTTGTGAATATCTCCTCAACCACTCATGATAGAAACCTGACGTTTTGTTTGGATGATTGGATCTGGTTGCTAGGGTAAACAATGTTTGCTAGGGTCTTTGGACAGGCTTTGGAAATTGTGTATGTTGTTGCTAAGTTTTGAGCATTGGTGGAAAATATACTTTGGTTGCTGTTGAGTTTTGTTTTTAATGAATTTGGAAGAAAAGTAAAAGAAGTTTGTTTTTCTATGAATTAGTAATACACTGACTTTTGTGTTTTGTGTTTTTGTTTTTCCCACCCACAAAGCTTTATGCACTGCTTCTACCTTTTCCTTATTGCTATGAGATCCTCATTTGAAATACTGAACGATACTGAAAAACAGGCAATACGTGTGAGACACTTCATACGTGTGAGACACTTCACCAAATCTACCGCTCATTCTCACAGCATGCCTGCAGACCTCAAGCCAACGCCAATTTCGATCTTCAAGCTCACGGGTGTTATGCTGAAAGGCAGCCTGCTCAAGCTTGTCTCTGTTCTTTCAGCAACTTGACTTATCAAATACCCAGCAAAGCAGTGTGTATTAACAGCTCAGCTCCCCCCAGTAGCTAGGAGGGTTAGGAAACACCTGCTCAGATGGCATCTGTCCAAGCCAGTGAGTGTGTGAGGTCCCAATCCACCAACTGTATCAACAGATAGACCATAAATGGCTTCGGGCCACACAAAGGCCACAAAGTCTGTTTCTGTGCAACTCAATTTTCTGACCTGTAGCACTAGATACATAGTAGTAGTGAGAACAAATTTATATTTGCGGTTCCTTTCCAAGCAATTCCTACAATTAAAAAAATACGTATCTGCTAGTTTAGTGTATGGACTACGGCAAAGACACTTGTTTTATTGGTGTGAGTAGGATTATACTTAAAAATGTGTTAGGGAAGATTGAAAGATGAGGTCATGCAGCAGAACCTCTCTCTCTCTCTCTCTCTTTCTCTCTCTCTCACACACACACACACACACTCTCTCTCTCTCTCTCTCTCACACACACACACACTTACACTCTCTATCTCTCACTTTGTCTCTCTCTCTCTCTCTCACACACACCCACACACACACACACACACTCTCTCTCTCTCTCTCTCGCTATCTCTCATTCCATCTTTCTCTCACTCTCTCTCTCTCACACACACACACACACACACTCTTTATCTCTCTCTCACTCACACACACTCTTTCTATCTATCTATCTATCTATCTATCTATCTATCTATCTATCTATCTATCTCTCATTCCCTCTATATCTCTCTCTCACATACACACACACACATATACACTCTCTCTCTATCTCTCACTCTCTCTCTCTATCTCTCTCACTCTCTCTCTCTCACACACACTCTCTCTATCTATCTATCTATCTATCTATCTATCTATCTATCTATCTATCTATCTATTTCTATCTCTCTCTCTCTCTCTCTCACTCAGAATTCTTCCCATGAGATACACGGCATAAGCCATTTTAAGCAGAGTGCTGTTAAATTCCATTTCAGTACATCTTGATAAAAGTGTGGGGTGCAGCAAATGGTATAACTCACGTTATTCGTGTGATACTTCATGATACATGGACATATAGCAACTTTTCAGTGCAAAACTCATTTAAATAAACAAACAGACTTCACCTATTGCCATTGCAATTCAGAAAATGTGCTCAGAACACACATACCCACATACACATGCTCTCCAGGAATGAGGGTGCAAGGAACTGTAGTGAGAGATAAGCCGACAAGCCACAACAGTAAACAAACCTAACTCAGAAGCAATTGCCAAAACAACCAATCTGACACTGTCAGGAGAGGACGACAAAACAAATCCTTCCCTTCAGCACACTGTGCACAGTGTCAAGTACTCCTTCGCTGCTTTTAAATTAGCTTATAGCAGTGTTGGCTTTGGATCTATTAATATAGACGGTACTTGTGTAAATCTATAACAGTGACCGTACTAATTGCTATTTTGAGGAGGTAAATGCTCAACACCCGTATGTCAGCTGTTATTGTTGTGCTGCAATTTCGGTCTAAAATGCTGAAGTTCATTCATTCATTCATTTTCTGAACCGCTTAATCCTAATTAGGGTCGCGGGGAGGCTGGCGCTCATTTCAGCTGACTCTGGACAAGGGCAGAGTACACCCCGGACAGCTCGCCAGGCCATCGCAGGGCAGAAACACGCTGACGGCTATGCAGCTACTCTTCACGAAAGGCAGCAATGGTTCTTTTACATACCTCTCACCACAGACAGTGAGAGACATGGCCGGCATCTGATAACTTAGTTAGCTGCACTGGGGGGACAGCAGTGACATCCCATTGACAGTGGGGCTTGAACTCCAAACCTTGGGATCATTAATCCAGCACCCTACCACCAGGCCACCACTGTCCCACAATATTAGAAGTTTACAGAACCAAACCAATAGCAACTCAGGCCTGTAACTTCAAAAAGGCAATTAAAGAAGATTTTTATGACCTTTACTTACTCTAACAGAGAATTAATACACAAGACATGTTATGTGGACGTTTTGCTTTTTGTCACCATGCATGTCAGAGGTGACATTAATATTACACCTTGCAAAGTATCATTTACGAAACAACATGAACACAGCAGGAGACACACACAGGAAGTGATGTGAAAAAAGCAACCATGTAAAGTCATAAAATCAATGTCGAATATTATTATTAATAATAATAATAAGGTAATTATTATGATAATATAAGCTAATATTAGCTAACAGTAATATAAGGTAATGATAATGTATGCTATCATTAATGGAATAGCTTGATACTGCTCGCAGATCTACTTTACTAATTCCTGTAGAGAAACATGGGAGAGGGTTACCTAGGCAACAATAGCAGACAACACTTGTCTCACAAAGCAAGATGCTTGCCCCTCATTGCTTCCTATGTATAGGAAGTGTTCGCTTAGTGTCAGCTGTAGGCTTGCTGGCTAACTTTCACATTAACATTCTCTTTCAGTTAAATTAAATGATTTGCTAAGGATAAGGCTTCTGTCTCTGAGACCATTCAGCGGTGAAAATTTGTTTTAAGTGCATACTACAGGGGAACATTAAAAAAGCAAGCTAGGACATTTTTATGTTTTATCTTTGTCATGAGCAATCAGGCATTCTGATTGGCTACTCCACTGCTCAGATATAAGCTTATTTACCATGAGTATCTATGTCACTGCAGATGTAATTTTATCAGCCTGCTGCAAGAAACAGGCCTTCAGTCATCAAAGGCCCTCCGTAAGCCGTGTGCAGCAAGCTGAATGCAGCACCAGGCCAGGAGTCTGTGTTGGGCTAAAAGCAAACCAGCTTTACCTTTTTTATATCCAAGAATTTAAATAAAATAATAAAAATAGGCTCCCGAGTGGTGCATCGACAAGGTGCGCGACTATCAACCCAGAGATCGCAAGTTTGAATCTGGGTTGATGCCACAGCCATCCGTGACCGGGAGTCCATGGCAGCTAATTGGCCGAGCTCTCACAGGAGGGAGGGATGGCATACGCTTACTTCACAGCGATCACCAGCCATCATGGGCGTTTGTGAGCTCATTCGTACAAAGGGGCAGATATCGCTTTCCCTCCGAGTGTCTTTGGCCGCCCCCAAATACACATGCACAGCAGTTCGAAAAGAGGCGGCGGTAGCATCGCATGTCTCGGAGGGGGCGTGTGCTTGCTTGCGCCCCTCCCTGGTCGGTGGTGGTCGTGTGATAGGGAAGGCAAAAAGTTGAAGGGTGGGAATTGGAAACGACTAAATTAGGGAGAAAATATAGGGAAAAATCCAAAAAAATAATACAATTAAATAATAATAATAATAAAAATGATACATTTTTACAATTCAGTGGGTGTGGATATAGTGAAACAGTTATTCCACTCAATCTCATTGTATATGCTGATAGCCAGTTAAGCACTGTGCACATCAGCAGGCTATCAAGTCATCCAACTCAGCCTCCTGGAATAACTGTTAATTTTCCAGAGAAAGCAAACCACTCAGATTGCGCTCTTCCTGTGGAGTCTATTCCAAACAACCTTACTTTTCATACTGAAAGTCTCAAGTTCTTTAATGAGGTACATTTATACTACTGATCTGCATATTCAAAATCTTTCAAGCTACATAGACACATTCACCGCAGGAAGTCCAAAAACTCTTGCTGTTTCTTCTCATGCTGTAAACAAAAGTCTTCCCAGGTTCACACTGCTGTTCTTCAGTACAAAGGCTTCTAAGATAACATTAATTAGCACCAAAGACCTCAAAGCACACAACAGCCTATTTAAAAGTTTAATAATACATGCAATTATATTAAAACTCCAGTCATTTCCTTCTAATGTGGTAGGAGTTGTTTTTTATGCTGATCACAGATCAGCTTTTTGGTTCATATTATAATGAATTAAATTGAAACTGGGATGAGGGAAGCAACATAAAAGGGATGGTTCCCCTGAGAGCCCACAGGCTTGACCACCCTCATTAGAATTGGCAGGTTAAATTAGTTTAGAGCAAAACGGAGTCCCAACGGGACTAGAAGTGGGTCAGTGGTAAATATCAGCCCAATACAGGTACACCATTATAGGCTGGTAATTGTTTGCAAGCCTCGGTAGATTTGATCCAATCTAAATTTTAGTCACTCCCAAAGTGTCCTCCTCTACTAGGATTCCTAACAATATTAGGCGTTAATGTAGGCAGGGCCAATGAACTGAAAGAGAATTGAGTAATCAAAACAAATCCCCAGGTACTAAAAAGGCACTTTTCTCAATGAGCTCTGGTGACTGGAGCAAGAATTCATTTCTTCACTGTTGAGCATGTTAACAATGGGTTTGTGCCTTCCAATCTCTAGCAAATTTATGACTTATCCTGAAGAGACAAGCACTGATCTTTTGAACTAGAAAATGTTTCCCTTAGTTCTAACCTGCTTATTGGCAATTACTGCAATTGCAATTATTTAGCAATGAGTGTCTACCACAAGCTCTTTTATCTGTTTATAGTTGCCAAAAGGTCATGGGGAGTCTGAAGCCTATCTCAGCCGATACTGGTCAAAGGCGGTGTACACCCTGAACAGCTCATCCGACCATCACAGGGCCAACACCCACAAAATCGTTCACACTTACATCTATACCTAGCAGCAACTTGGAACAAACCGGAGTATCCAGAGGAAACCCTCACAAACCCAAGGAGAACATGCTAACTCCACACAGAAATGCTCGAGCCAGGGACACGCCAGCGACAATTTTCCATGCTTCACCATATCATGCTCACTTTGCAAGTTTTTGAATCCAAGTAAAAAAATTTCAACATATTGCTGGGCCTGAAGAAAATCACTCCAAATTCGCTCCAATGTTCAATGTTTTTGACCAACAGTGTTGCACAGAAAATTGATCTGAGTAACATGGCCTTTAGTGAGGTCAGTCACTGATGTTGGGTGAGGGGGGCCCTGGTATTTCGATGCCCCCCAAAAGAAAATCATTGGGGTAGGTCATTTGAAATCATCCACACCAAACTTGGCATTAACCATGGTTAATCTGGAACACGAACCCCTTAATTCCAGCAAAGGCAAACTGTACAGCATGCAGTGACATTTTAGACAATTCCCAGCTTCCAAATTTGTGGCAACAATTTGGTGTAGGCTCATGTACGGGAATGAAGATCCAGGCGTACTTTCGGCCATATAGTGTATTTGGTCAGTGAAGGATGTGAGCAATGTGTCAGTGTATTATTATCACTTGGGGGGATGCTACTCTCCATCTTAACTAAACAAGACAAGGGGTTCAAGTACAGTAGTACAGTGCTGAATCAATTTTATTCAGCAAATTCTCTTGATTTTAGTCTCCGGAAACCTTAGCAAAGAATGCCGTCAGTAAGTGCTTCCTGAAATCCCAACATGATATCTATTCCAGAAATATTTAATGGTACAACACAAAAACAGTCTACGTCTTTTTCCTGACGTTGCCTCTTTTTCTTCCCTCAGGCCTTCCCTCTTGTTCCCTCTGTCTCTCACCTGTCTGATTCTGCCCTTTGCATTACTGGGCTTCGTTGTCCTCGTCTTCTCCAGCGGACGTGACTGGGCTTTTATCTCCCCACTGCAGCTGTTCTTGACAATCAGCCGGCTTAAAAGCAGAAACTGGCTCAAACTCTCAAGAGTGGATAAACGGATTAAAAATATCAGCTAGATATTGCTCTGCGGCGCAAAGTTAGAACCATCTTTGTTTATCATTTGGCTTCGGCTTTATCTTGGTATTGATGACAAACCTGTAGCTCAAAAATCAATTTTATTCTTCCATGATAAGAGGGTGCAGTTGATTTCTGTACAAAGTGCTTTTAGAAGGGACTTTTGGGAAAGGGGCTGGAAATCAAAACAATAAAAGTGCTAAAGGCTTAGAATAATAAGCAGTTAGACAAGTATTATGGTTTTTAAATAAATATAATTAATATTAATTATCAGGATGAACAAAAAAAAAACAAAATAACCACAATATCATGGCAATGGATAAATACAGGAGTTTGTTTCAGTAGTTCCCCAGAAGCACAAAGGAACCTTAATAAATGCAGTAGCTGATCCAGCAGCAGGCAAGACACGAGTGCCTAAGGCGCTTTCCTTAAAACTGCACCCTGGCCCTGTTGTCCAATGAAGTGCCAGAGGACGTAAAGCAGCCCCAAAGCCCCCAAACGACTAAGTAAATTGGTCACGGCCAATGATCCGTCACAGTTATCACACACCTACATAAACACTTTAGTCATTAATCATGGAGCAAACAGCCATAAGGAGGATGACTGGGATTGCTGCGGGCCAGGAGAGAGCCGTAAGGGGTCGTTAAATCACCTACACTGCTTTTTGATTACAATGTGTCATTTGCAGCAAAGGTGAATGTGATGACACCTTACTGTGATGAATGAAAAAAATTATGAGGTTCTTCAACCTTGTGGTGTTCGAGAGGAGACATGGGTTAATTAATGTTGTCGTTCAAAAAGATAATTAAAGGACACCTGAAAGCTAGGAAAAGACACAAAAAGCACTACCTGACGGCACCATGACTGCTGTTGATCAAGGTACTCCACTTTCCTCCCACAGTCCAAAAACATGCACATTAGGTTACATGGCTGATCCAAATTGACGCTGGGCATAGATGTGAGTGTGTATGGTTGTGTGGATGTTGGCCCTGCAGTGGTCTGGCGAGTTGTTCGGAGTGTACCCTGCCGTCGCCCAGTGCCAGCTGAGATAGGCTTTAGCCTCCCTGCGACTTTAACAGGATTAAGCGGTTCAGCAAACGAGTTAGTGAAGACTCAAGTTAAAACAAAATGTCTGCCTAGTCAGGAAGATTACCTTCGCATGCCTTTAACACTATATATGGGCAATAGTTTGTGGACACCTGACACCCAGACCCATATTATATTTGTTGAACATTCATGCATTTACCAAACCAATTAATCCAACAAGGGGTGGATGCAGGCTGAAGTATATCTCAGCCAACTTCGGGTGAAGGCAGGGTACACCCTGAAGAGCTCATCAGTCCATTCCAGGGTCTGTTTTTTGAGCATCCCATTCCATATCCTGTAGCATGACTACCGAGAGGTGTGTTCAGTGAGCACTGATGTAGGATGAGGAGTTTTGGGTTGCAGCTCCCCTTCCATTTCATTCCAAAGATATTCAGTGGGGTTGAGATCAAGGTTTTGTGTAGGACACTAGAGTACTCTCACTAAAAACTTGACAAACCATGGATTCATGGTGCTTGCATTGTAGACAAGGGCATTATCATGCTGCAACAAGTTCAGGCCTTTTAGTTCCAGTGAAGGGAGTCTTTAAAGATGCACCAAACAAAGATGTTCTAAACCAGTGGTCACCAGCACAGGTCCGGGAGAGATTCCTTCCTTTGGATTTTATCTTCAGTCAAAATCCAACACACCTCTTTTAGCTGATCAAGAACTTCTTAAGTCGGTAGTAAGATGGTCAGGTGAGCATGATTATGGTTGGAACTAGTCTTCAGGGATGTATATTTCCAGGAACAGGCCTGGTGACCAAAGCTCTAGACAGAAGTGTGTGATGATCAGGTCTCCACAAACTGTTGGCTATGTAATGTATTTACAGTGGTGCTTGAAAGTTTGTGACGCCTTGTGAAGAATTTTATACATTTCTGCACAAATTCGTTCTGAAACATCATTGGATTTTCACATAAGTCCTAAAAGTAAAACAGAACCAAGTGCAATAAATGAGGGCAAAATGTTTTACTTGGTAATTTATTTATTGTGGGAAATGATCTAATATTACATATCTGGGAGTGGCAAAAGCATGTGAACCTTTGATTTCAATATCTGGTATGACCCCTTTTGCATCAATAACTGCAACTAAACATAAATGTTGGTCAGTCCTGCACATCAGCTTGGAGAAATTTAGCCCATTCCTCCATACAGAACAGCTTCAGCTCTGGGATGCTGGTGGAATTCCTCGCATGGACTACTCGCTTCAAGTCCTTCCACAACATCTCGATTAGATTAAGGTCAGGACTTTGACTTAGCCGTTCCAAAACATTAACGTTAGTCTTCTTTAACCATTCTTTGGGGGAACGACTTGTGTGCTTAGGGTCATTGTCTTGCTGCATGACCCACTTTCTATTGAAATTCAGTTCATGAACAGATGTCCTGACATTTTCCTTTAGGATTTTCAAATATAATTTAGAATTCATTGTTCCATTGTTGTTCAGTGTTGTCCTGATGGTGAACTCATGAACATTAACATTAAGTCAATGCCCGAAGATGTCTTCAGTTGCTTAGAGGTTACCTTGGGGTCCTTTGTGACCTTGCAGACTATTACACGCCTTGCTCTTGGAGTGGTATTAGTTGGTCGACCACTACTGGGGAGCGTAACAGTAGTCTTCTATTTGTATACAATCTGTCTTACTGTGGATTGGTGGAGTCCAAACTCTTTAGAGATTGTTTTCTTACCTTTCCAGTCTGATGTGGATCAACAACCCTTTTTCTGAGGTCCTCAGAAATCTCCTTTGTTAATGCCATGATAAACTTCCCCAGCATGTGTTGACACTTTGATTTGATTTGATTCCCTCATTTATTTAACTACGTTCTCTTTATCTACTTTTAGGACTTAAGTGAAAATCTGATGATGTTTCAGGTCATATTTATGCTGAAATGTATACATTTCTTAAGGGTTCACAAACGTTCAAGCACCACTGTATATAGGACACATGTGTACATAAACAACCATAGGAAGAAAATGTGTCACATGTGGGCTTCATCCTCGCCAATCTCTATGGCACATGCCCAAATGGCCATCCAAATATATTTATTCAGGAAGATTAGGCAACAGTCAGCTTTTCATAATTGCTTCCTGTATAACATATAATAGTTTCCCCTCAGGAAGCTTTATCAATACAGCCCACTGTCGCTCAAACTACAAGCCCTAGTGGTTAAGACCAGGGCATTCAAAACACGTGCACAGACAGGGGATACCTCATTTATATAATCGGTATCTGTAATAATTAACGTATGGATTCTCAGTTAACTGTTATAAAGTATTTAAAGCATTATTTTCCTCTGTAATTAAACCTTCCCGGTGTCGGTAGAAGGCACACATGCTTAACTGTTGAAATAATGAACATAAGTAACCATTTTAAAATGCACAGCAGAGACTTTACTGAATGTCAGCTCAATATTTCAGCTTGTAGCCCCACTGCAGCAGCGTGCGCTCAGGCATTGGTTAAAATTCAAACGCTGTGAAAGTACAACCTACCACAGAGTTTTTAAAAAGGCTACAACCGTATTGATTTGTGGGCAAGATGTCTGAAAATCCTATTGACATTACACAGTTATAATAATCTGAAGGTCGATGCATACATTTCCATGCTAGGTTTACTAAAACCAGTGGAGAAAGTTATAACCGAGAAATAAAAGCTTTGGTGTAAGATCAGATGTGCATGCGAGGAATTATGATTCGAAAATAAAGGTGCCTGATTTTTTACAAGAGCTGTACTGGACATTGGTGACATGTACTGGATTACTGTCCAGCCAGATCATTCTGCTTATCCTTCTTGGAGTTTTTGTTGTTCCTTCATTACAAATACCAGAACAGTGATTTCAGTATTCCAGTAATAGCAGACTAAATAGCGGCATCAACACAATGGCATGGTTCAGCCCAAAGGCACATCAGCTTTAAAAAAAATACAGAAAAAAAGATGCTGTGCAATACAGGGAATATGACACATGTCCAATTAATTACACCTCCAGGTACATCAGTGAGAGTAAATGCACACTGACCATGTTAACATTTCAGCAATGACTGCTTTATTAATAGGGTGTAATTCTCACATTTAATTAAGCAGTACTGGTAAAGTCGGGCACCGTGCCTAGTCTCATGGCCTTAGGGAAGCCTTCTGAAACTTCACCTTGGCATTATCCAGAAGACTAATACAGCACCTGTCACTCTCTCTCTCTCTGTCTCTCTCTCTCTCTCTCTCTCTGTCTGTCTGTCACACACACACAAATCTATACACTATAATAAGATGGAATTTCATTCATTACAGAATTCTTCTACTTTATGTAACACTGCAGCAAAAAGAGATACATTATTAAGATCATTACATGTGCACAATGCATATTCCTCTATCCCATGATCAAGTTCAATATCCTTCATCATCATAAACAAAACTATTGCAATAACTTCAAAAACCAGAATATTCATGGGCATGTTTTCAGGAAAATGATGGATCCGGAGGAAATGGAGCAGTACCACCTGAAATTAAGGAGCAGTGCAGCCAAAAGTTCAAGCAAGACATTGTCAATAAATTTTTGAACTTTTGAAAGAGATGCACGGAGAAACCGGGAATGTACCGATTTTCAGTCTCACAGATTTCTGATTCTGAGCCGGGGCCTGGTAATAACGTCACAGTCCCATGCACCCTTATAGCCACAGACAGGTCGTCTGTTTGGTAGTTCTACATTGCAAATGAAAAGACAGAACCACCATGAAAATGTTTGGAACATCAAACCTAATTGAACAATTAAAACATTATGAAGTCCTGACAATACTAACAATAGGCACAGAACACGTAGCGCAGATGGGAAAAACTGCGCCCTCTGATGACATTATTATTTTTTCATATGTCTAGCATGATGTATGATAGTTCAGCTTTTCCCAGGCTAACTCTACATGAAGCTAACCAAAGTTGCTGCTATTTTAAATCAAGCAATTTTCATCTTATAAAATTCCATTTAATCTAGAAAACTATTCTGGAGTTTCAGGCCAATTTGAGCCTGGAAGGATATATACCAAGACAGGAATTTCAGATATTCACAGTGACTTTAGGCTATTACCAACAAATCCATCATGCATCATTCCCAAATGACTATGGCCACTGTTCTTGATCCAGGCGAGTTGAATAGCCTACTATTACTACATAATAATAATAATAATAACAATAACAATAATAATAATAATAATAATAATGATAACAATAATAATAATTATAGTCTGCGATGACCTGGCGATGGCATGGCCCTGAGATGGGCGCCAGCCTCCCTGCAAACCTAATTAGGATTAAGCGGTTCAGAAAATGAATGAATGAATGAATGAATGAATGAATCGTTGTAGTAGTAATAGTAAAAGTAGTAGTAGTGTTAATAATAATAATTTGAAACATTTCTACAGCTGCTGCTACTACTAATACTATTACTAATAATACTAATGATTATAACTGTTATTACTGATAATGTGGAACAATTTATTTTATTTCAAAAAGAAAAGTTTTTGTTTACATATGCTGTTAATTAAAGCTGTTCAAAAGAAAATTGGCATGTCACACTTACAAAAAAATCCGAAATCGGCCAGGAAGATTACAATCAGTGAATCCCTAACTTTTAAGGCAAGGTGAAATTTTACACATTACAACGCTTCTGATTTTTCACTTAGTTCAGGTTTGAATATCTTGCCAGTTCACATTTACATTTATGGCATTTTACAGACAGAGCATCCAGAGCAACTACCACTTATTATCTCCTTTATACAACTGAGCAGTTGAGGGTAAAGGGCCTTGTTCAAGGGCCCAATAGTGGCAGCTCAGTGGTACTGGAGCTTGAACCCCTGACCTTCTGATCAGTAACCGAGTGCACATTCAGATTTCATATTTAAGTGATCATGCATGCCTACATTAATATTCTTTAGCATGATTAAATGATTTATCATTGATTAAATTCCACAAATACCTAGTAAACAGCCCCATCATTTCAGAGACTATGTGAGCTGCCCTCTAGGGGCTGTATTGTTTAAAATCCAAACCAATTTAAAGGACAATGACTTTTAAATTGTATTAATTGGCCTTATTTTCATGTGTGAATGAAGCATAACCAAGCGTTAGGAATGAGAATAAGGTGCTGGCAATTGAATATATTTTAATGTATATCCTCACATGTAAGTTAAGTTCAGTGAGCACTGAGACACGCAAACATTCCTTTTCCATGAAGAACCTCTTCATGACTCAAGCTGCAGGAGCGTAGACCCTCGCATTCATTCTTATCACCATGCTGATCTGATCCCTGCTCAGGTCAACCACCATCACTCTTTCTGTTTAAAGATACTATTTAAACACTCAGGGAGTTCTTCGATGGAAGCAGATGGTAGCATCAAGAGGGGCAAAGAAGCAAAGCGTGTCATAAATTACCACAGCCATGAGTACTGTGACCTTCTGCTGTCTCTATCGAAGTAGTCACTTCCTGTGCCAAGTTGATAACCCTTTTGTACATGTGTGTGCCATAAACACGATGAAGTACAAACTCTCGACAGTCCTCAAGAGTACAGAACTTCCTAGTATAAATATGCTAAATGATAACAAGTGTTCATACACAAGGCAAGAACTGAGCAATTTGTTCAGACAAGTGTCCCTGGAGACCCTACTTGAGTAAAGGAATATGTATTCCTGTCATACCAAAGACAGCGGGTAATTGCATGCCTTAAGTTTATGTTTAATTAGCCACAGTGATTTCATTCTGACTGAAGAGGCCCACGCAGCAGTACCGCTGGATACGAACTCACATGTATAAAAAAGCATTTATTATCCACTATTACTAAAGGATAACATTAATTGCCTCACTGACAACACATACCTACCATTTAATTAACTCTCATCACTGTCTCAAGAACAATATCTCTAATCAGGGATAGGACAGTTATGACAGGTTCACAGAGGGGTGAGGGTAAATGTAATCCAGAAACACATGGCTCCTCTGGTGTGCTCCGGGGACGAGAAGTGCAAAGGACAAAGGAATCCAATCACAAGAAGATTAAAGATACACCAATTACCTAAAACGCCATTATATATTACAAGTGTCAGCTACTTACAGTCCCTTCACTAACCCTGCATTTGACGTAGCTTAGATATGGACACCTCCATGTTAGCTTTCATTAGCAAGAAATTTGTCAGCAATCTATACAGTGTTACAGCACTGTTACCATGTTGATTTGACAACACTTGCAAAACTTCCACTTGGAGTATAGTAGTCCTAGGACTATCCATATAATAATCATTTTTGGAGGCAGCAGTAGCCTAATGGTTAGAGAAGCAGCTTTGGGACCAAGAGGACGCTGCTCTGATTCCCGAACCAGCAGGGAAAATGTGTGGTGGTGGTGGTGGTGGGGTGGGGTGGGGGGGTGAGTGAGCTCCACCTTCCCTTCCTCCACCCTCATGACTGAAGTGCCCTTCAGCAAGGCACCTAACCTCCTACTGCTCTCCGGGTGTCCCAATGTGTGTGTGCTGACTGTTTATGTGTGTGCTCACTTTGGATGGGGGTAAATGAAGAGAAAATAATTTCCCTTGCAGGATTAATACAATATAGCAAAATAAAAAATAAAAAACATTAGAATAAAAAAATTGCCCCCAGTGCAGCTAACTGGGTTATCAAATGCAGGCCATGTCTCTGACTGTTTATGGTGAGAGACTTGTAAAAGAACCATTGCTGATTTTTGCATTTTTGCACTGCCGTCAGCGTGTTTCTGCCCTGCGATGGCCTGGCGAGCTGTCCAGGGTGTACTCTGCCTTCGCCCAGAGTCGGCTGAGACGGATATCAGCCTCCCGTGACCCTAATTAGGATTAAGTGGTTTAGAAAATGAATGAATGAATGAATGAATGAATGAAAAAATAATTATATAATACACGGGATTGGTTTGCTATCTCAGAATAGTCAGGATATCGAGGAGGATGTCATCTCAATATTCTATCATATAACCTATTTAATTCAGCCACATCCACCAAGCCTGTGGGACATAACTGTTTTAGTTTACACTACATGGGAACATAAACAAACAAACATAAAAGTTGTGCTGTTAATGGCGTCTATGTGAACTCATTCAAATTTTTATTATATACCACAAAAAACCATAATTGCGTGCATTTAAACTAATTCAAATTTTTATTTTATACTACGCTAAAACAGAGAGAAAGATAAACACGAGATTTAATTTTATATATATATATATATATATATATATATATATCTA
>JAOUQZ010000010.1:17205727-17217961 GCA_028564935.1 Neosilurus hyrtlii | reverse complement strand
TGAGAGAGAGAGACAGAGAGAGAGAGAGAGAGAGAGAGAGAGAGAGAGAGAGAGAGAGAGAGAAAGCTTTGCTGGGATCACAACTAAAGGTATTGATTGCTCAGTTGCTCTGCAAGCAGTTAATGGCACACGTCTCATCTATCATGTGATGTTCAAGAAATGCATTCAACACTAATCCAAATTCTTTACTTTTGGATACAATACGAAATACAATGTATGGGCAAAAGTTTGTGTACACCTAGCCATATCCCACCCATATGTCCTTGTTAAATCCCATTTATTTGGGACTCCTTTGCCGTTATAATAGACTCGACTTTTCTGGGTCTTCTATGGAGCATGGCTGTAGAGATTCGCCAACACGTGATTAATGAGGTCAGATACTGATGTTGAATGAGGGGGTTGATGTCAGGGCTCTGTGTGAGTTCTTCTACTCCAACCTTGGCAAACTGTGTCTTCATAGATCCTATTTGGTACGCAGGGGCACTGTCATGCTGGAATAGGTTTGGGCCTCTTAGTCCCAGTAAAGTGATTCTACACAAGGCTACAACATACAAAAAGATTCAAGACAATTGTGGACTTCCAGTTTTGAGGCAATAGTTTGGAAAAAATTGTGTGCTGTCCTTTCAGCAAGGTAAAGAATGTAATGTAACGTTCTGGGTATCACCTCTTATTTGAGAGGAGTAGCGGTGATTTGGTGGCTCAGTGGTTAAGGCGCTGGGTTATTGATCAGAAGGTTAGGGGTTTAGTACCATCAAACCGCCACTGTTGGGCCCTTGAGCAAGACCCTTAACCCTCAACTTCACAGTTGTATAAAAGACTTAAAAAGTTCATCTGAAAATGGGTTTCATTTGAAATTGAAATGTGTTTTTTTTTTTTTTCAAATATAGGGCAAGAAAAAAAATGACTTGACTGCTTTGAAATTAATTTTTTGACAGATCTAAAATTTGTGTTTTGGTCGAATGCTGGTGGGTTGAGAAAAACTTACCTGGCAGGGGCAATACCATGATCACAAAGGTGGCTTGCCCAGAGCGAGGCTCAGCCATTGCACTTGTGCTGTGCTGACCTTTGCGAAATTCCCCAAATGAGGAAATCTTGACTGCATAATTTCTGGTAGTGGGGGACTGCGTTTGTGCTCTCCCCTGTGTCATACTGGGACAGCTGTGGCTTAATGGTTAGAGAAGTGGCTTTACGGCTGAAAAGCCGCTGCTTCGATTCCCAAACCAGCAGGAAAAATGTATGTAGGTGGGGGGAATAAGATGCACCTTCCCTTCCTCCCCCTTGATGGCTGAAGTGCCCTTGAGCAAGGCACCTAACCCCCAACTGCTCACCAGGTGCCCTAATGAGTGCCAGCCTCTGCTCCGAGTGTGTGTGTGCTCACTGTTTACATGTGTGTGGTCACTTTGAATGGGTTAAATGCAGAGGCAATAATTTCCCTTGCGGGATTAATACAGTATTTCAAAAAAAAGGTTTTGAACAGTCCGTACAGATATATTCCAATCCCTTCACAGCCAGATTACATGCACGGTCATTGCCATGTAATAACTTTGCATCTGTGCATGAACTCACAGCTCATATTTAGTCCAAGAACATGCATCTTTTCACCTAAGAAGACATTTGAACAGTCTTCCATAAGAATGAATTTTTCCATCCACTAATATTTATTGCAAAAAAGCATGATTAAAGGTACCACACAATGTTCAATCCCTCCTGAAGGTTAGTGCACATGTTCAGTAAGTAAACAGCAGTAAGTACATTTTAGGTACCCCTTGTGACCCTTCTTTGAATGTAGTGAGGTTGGCTGTGAGGTTGCTTGGTGTCTTTGCTATCACTATAGCACTCTCACCATCAAGACAGCACATCTCCTCCCCGCCACCGACAAGGAACAGCAGAGAGGACAAACCTGTCAGTCAAGCTCATCCATGGAACAAATGCACTGCAGATGGAGAAATCTGACAGCTGGTGTAGGGGGCATTAGACTGGAACCAGAGCAGCTTCCTACTAAAACTGGGGGTTTGTGTCTTCTCGTATTGAAAGAGCACAAAGGCATGTGAGATTTTTCATGATGTCCATGTCTATCATGGATTGTGTTTATAAAAATATATGAAATAAGGTAACAATGTACAGGGTAACCCCTCCCACATTTCAAAAATAAATCAAAAAAAGGTCAAATTATTATTTGCCCACATGAAACTTCATTTAATACAGCTTTTATTCATCATTATATGCCTATATAAAACTCAGTGAGGCAGCAGAGGTGGTGCTAAGGTCTGCTGGTAGCCCAACCCCAACTGTCCTCAGTTACCAACACGCACAGCTCAAAGACCATTGGACGTGCTGAAGGACATGTTTCTAGATCGGGCGAGGTTGGGTAGCCAGCCCGTTTCCCTCACCAAACCCCTTGTGATTTTTTTCTGTGGGTCCACCTTAAATCAGGAGTATATACTCATTGACCCCAAACTCTTACTCAGCAGGAGTAGCCTCTGATCCACCCGACATGACCCATCGAGTCATGACAGCCTTCAGAAATCACCTCCAAGCATGTATAGACATCTTTAAACCATGATGTATTAAAAGTGTATTGAATTAACTTTTATGTGTGCAAACAATAATTTGATTCTCTTTAACAATTTTTTTATTTGCCTTTAAAATCAGGGAGGTTTTATTGGGTCTCCCTGTATTTATAGGTTTTTTCCTCATAATAATATACAGATGACACTTTTGAAGGAAAAAACAACACCATAACATTGATAATATTGATGTGCCATCATAGAGGATCTTGATGGACTTGGAAACATGATTACTTCAAGTTTTATTACTTGGGTGCACTCTGCGTCCTTTTTATGCCCCAACCGTGCTCCGAGCGTGCAAATAAATCGTGAGGCTCTATGCTTTTTTGAACCGTGGAGATCATGGACATTGCGGCCCCAGTCTAAACAAGGGTTAAGCTAGTTTTCAGTATAAATGAAGTTACCATTTCATTGGTCTGTTGTTTACAATGCAAATTAAGACTTAGCACAGATTGTTCTTTGTTAATTTGTACATAATAAACATGGACTTTATTTAAAAAGTTTTATTAAAAAAGTAAATATTAAACTGTGCATCGTGTCACAGCTTGGCTCAACAGCAAGTGACAAAAAAGAAAAACAATAACAGGAATTTAATAAGACAAGTATGTTAAACGATCAAACTGTTTAATATGACTGTCAGTAAGTCAGTATGTAGGTCATATTTGGGTGTATGAGTGTTGGATGCAAATTGTATGAGTATGGAACACAAAAGACATGTCAGTAAGCCAACCAGGAGAAAGAGAGCGACAGGACCTAGCAGGACTGCTTTATAGCCTCCAAAAGCCCAGCACAGCATCCATCAGTCTCCTGCAACACTAAGACCACAACCACAGCACAACACAGACTAAGGCCAACCCTGGTGGTCATCACATAATATATTTGTATGAATACACACATCCGCATCACAGCAAGAAGGTCCTTGGTTCGATTCCCAGGCTTGGGTGTTTCTGTGTGGAGTTTGTGATGCCATGGGTCTGTTGAGCTGATCAAAGTGTACACCTAGGGTCAGCTGAGAGCTGTGACCCTAATAGGATTAAATGTTTTGGCAAATGAGTGAGTGAATTATATGATATGTATTAGACTTGGTTTACTGGTTTAATCCTGCATTTAACCCATCCACTTGAAGCAGTGGGATGCTACACATCGGGGGTGTCGGAGAGCAGATGACTGTTAGGTGCCTTCCTCAAGGGCACTTCAGCCATGAAGGTGGAGGAAGGGAAGGTGGAGCTCACTCCCCCACCGCCAAACATTTTTCCTGCTGGTTCGGGAAACCGGAGTACCCTGAAGAAACCTATGTAAGCATGTAGTGAACATGCAAACTCCACACAGAAATGCCTGAATCCGGGAATCGAACCCTGGATATTCTTGCTGTGAGGCGCACGTGCTAAGAGGTGAGATCTCAGTCATGTGGTTTGTTTTTTAGTCCATTCCAGAGAAGGTAAAGAAAAAGAAAAGTTCTGGGTCATTTCTGCAACTCTTTCGACAAAACTTAGATTATGACACAAAAAAGGCCGTCACTCTGAAAACAGAGCAAATTCCCCACACAATGTGTTCACACACACACACACAAACAAAATGCACAAGCATTAGCAAGGACAATGAGATAAAAGCCTACAATCCTTCACAACCAGGGTTCCAGTAGGACTTTCATAAAAAGAAGCTCCCTCCTATCAGCCCTAAACAAGACGTGAGGAAGAGGAGCTGAGCTGGGTTCATGCTGTGCTCCTCCTCAGTGCCAAAGCTCTCTGAACTCTCTTTTTATTTTCTCTATGACAAAGCCACGGGATGGTTGCCACTGTTCTTTTTTGGAACCTAAAGTAGGGCACATCCTTTAAGGATAGGATTGTCAAGAATTCATGTGTGGCTTCTTTCTAAATAGCTTTGGTTCTTCAGTCTATTGTTGTGTTTTTTACTGTTAATTGGCTGACATTTTGAAGTAATGTTTGTGCCGTAGGGCTTGACACATATTTATAATATCCCCATGTGTGATGAGACACAAATCAATGTGTATGATGTGGATTCAAATGAGACCCCTATAAGGTGAATTCAAGGCTTGTTTTGGGCTGCATGAGTTTTATATGGGAGGGTAAAGCTAAAAGCAGAGGATCAAAAGGAAACCAGAATGTGTGAGAGGGAGCAGAGTGTGTGTATTTTAATGGTATGCATATTTCAGAGGATGAGATGGTTTTAAGAATGTTGCTCGCTCTGTGTGTGTGTGTGTGTGTGTGTGTGGGTGGGTGGGTGTGTATATGTGCATGTGTGTGCTGCTGAGCCAAGAGTCCTCGCTCTTACATCTCAGCAGGGTGCCAGCGCTGATCAAGGAGGGCTTGTGGAGCGAAGAGCCCAAGAAAATGCACACTCACTAACCATTTACCAAACGTGCGCCGGCTGCCAGTAGAAAAGACAGCTGGGTTAGAAGAGAGGTTCCTTTTTAAATTATCCATCAGCAAGGCTCCGATTAGTGCCGGACACAGTCTGACACTCAGCGTGACTGTCTTTGAAGAGTAAAACGTGGCAATCCCTACCGATTTCACCAAAACTGAAGAATAATGAGCACACCCTGAATTGAGTTCAGGTTAATTATCTTATTAGCGTGAAGTGTTTTGTTAATAAAATAATGATGTGTTTATTAGCGTCATCAGAAACAACAGACAAACAACTGATCGTGTTTTTACAAGAGAGTTTGTAGCTGCATTTGTCAACACAGTGTTGCAAATACATCGAACTGTGCTTGTAAAGGAAAAACATGTCATTTCATCATCATCATCACCGTCATCATCATCATCATTATCGTTGTCTTCATCATCATCGTTTTCATCATAATCATCATCATCATCATCATAATTTTCATCATCATTGTCATAATCATTATCATCTTCATTAGTATCATCATCATTGTCTTCATCATTGACATTATAATGATCATCTTCTTTGTCTTCATCATCACTGTTGTCTTCATTATCACTGTCTTCATAATCATCATCACCATCATCTTCATCATCATCATTATCATCATCATCACCATCTGTATCATCATCTTCATCACTATTGTCACTATTACCATCATCGCTATCATCATCATTATCTTCATCATAATAATCAGCTTTATCATCATCATCATCATCATCATTATCTTGATCATAATCATCAATTTTATCATTATTGTCATCATCATTATCATCATCATCATCTTCATTAGGATCATCATCATCATCGTCGCCATCGCTGTCATCATCGTCGTTGTTTTAATCATTATAATCATCATTATTAATGTCATCATCTTTGCTGCCATTTTGGTCGTTGTCATCATTATCATCGTCTCTGCCGCTGCCACTGCCACTGCCACTGTCATCATCGTTGTTGTCGTCATCATCATCGTCCTCGTTATTTTATCATCATCACAATCATCATCGTGGTCGTCGTTGTTGCCATTGTCTTCTTCGTCATCATCATATCATCATCACTGTCAACATCGTCGTCATCACAATCATCATCATAGTTTTATTTATCCTTTCACAAATCCTTCTTCATGCAAACTTCCAAATTTTCCTATCCATGGAAAACGTTTTAGAATTAGACACAAGGATGATTATTATGTACAATATCTTTATATCATTTCCAGTGGGTTCGATTATCCAGGGTATGAAATGTATGCCTTTCTAGTCCTGGGGGAACCATTTTTAATGCAACAGCAGACATTTAATAATATGTGGAAAAAGTGGAGGCACTGTGGCTCAGAGGTGAGCACCGTCACTTCACAACAAGAACATTCTGGGTTCTCTCCATAGGCTGGTTTCCTCCCAGAGTCCATAATCATGCACATTAGATTAACTGGCTAACTCAACTAGCTGATTGGTGTGAATATGAGTGTGAATGATTGTTTGCGCCTGTGTTACTCCCTGCGATAGATTGGATGTATTCCACTTCTCGCCTGAAATCAGCTGGGATTGGCTCCGGCTTCCCAGTGATCCTGATGGATAAGTGCTATAGATAATGGATGGATGGATAAATGGCATGTCATTATTGAAGAGCCAGTACTGAAGATAATTGATGGATGGTATTAACATTTTATATCTGAAATGCTGTAATGTACTTATTTATAATGTAATTCATCAACACGTGTACTTTTATCTAACAGACTGACGTTCCTCTATGGGTTTATTTCACTTGAATCATTCCCCACATAAAAACACACACACACACACACAACACACACACACACACACACACACACACACACACACTAATTTTATTGTAATTCCTTTCTACAGCTGCCATATATCTCCATAAGTAACTCTCATTCTATGTAGACTTCACCCATTCTACACATTTAATAATCCCTAGGCCAAAAGCTCAGCCTATTAATGTAAGCCCAGGAATAACACTTTACAGCTTCTTCTGGGCTTATGGTATGTTTGATAGGGCTGCTGTAAATGTTACACTGCTTAGAGTGGGCATGAAGAGTGGCGCTTGAAAGTTTGTGAGCCCCTAATACATTTTTATGGTTTTGCATAAATATGACCTTAATAGGTTGTCAGATTTTCACACAAGTCTCCTTTTTGCTCTTACCATGATATACTTCCACAGACGTGTCGTGAAGGTCAGACTCTGACGAATCCCTGTTCTTTAAATAAATAGGGTGCTCATTTACATGTGATGGTCACTCACCCGCTCACTCATTTGTCAAACTGTTTTATCCTGGGTCATTCCATGCCAAATCAACCAGGGTCACCATATCAGAAAAAATGTTTAAAAATTCATAGATGTACTACTAACTGAGCAATGCACATGTATAAAATTTTAGGTCATTCTTTATAATATTTGGTGAGATTTGACCATTTAGATTTTACAGGAATTTTATTTTTTTTATTTTTTTTTGCAAAATGTGTTTTCGCCCGAGTTTAAGGCAGCCTATACAGCATTTTACTGTCATCACAGGCCTTAAATGCCTTGTACTAGCCCTAGTTTTCGTGAATTTTTCATGTATGATGTTAAAATGGACATATCTGCTTATCTGCTTTCCTTACTTGGTAATAAAGCTCCAAAAACTGTCCAAAAGCTAATTTTTCAAAAACGTGCACTAACTTTGTAGCCCTGCTGCAGGATAACAACTCGAGACTGATTGCTGAAATGTTTTTTTTTTTTAAATCATCAATCCTGATTCCTTTTAACATGTCTGTACAGTGAAAAAACATCACATCTGTAAAACATTAGCATCAATGAACCTTAAAAATAATATAGGGTTGTTTTTCGTTTTTGTTTTTTTCAAAAATGTGCAATTTTCACACTACAAAATTCACGTGTTGACAATTGATGACAGCTTTAAAATTTTTACCACTGATTTTTATATACATAAAGAACATCTGTAGTTTCATGTGTAGTATCAGACTGGTAAAATTATCATGAATATCAGTCACAGCAAGCTCAGCAAATCATATACCTGAACATACGAGGTAAAAACATAAAGATCTCTGTAGGACAAAAAAGAACTTCTGAACTTCACTGACACACGGGTAAATTATTAAAGTTACGTTATGCACATGTTGAGTATTATGATCAATACAAGGAAAATCCACCAAACCAATACAAAATGCATGAAATAAAAGTCTTTGTAACACCTGGTACCAGAAAACAGGCTGACCCAAATGCACGACAGAACACGACAAGATAGGTGCAACTGATCCTTTATTAGCACTCAGAGTACTTAGGAACGTGAGGGTGGGGTATGACGGCTGGATCGTGGTGCGAGATGTGCTTTTCTCTATGACGACACAAGACGATCTGGCAGCGAGCAGGGGGAGACGCCGAGCCTTTATCCATGAGCCAATGATGAGGAACAGGTGGGGATGATCAGGGCATAGCCGGTAATTATACCCTGGCCGGAGTGAATCAGGTGTCCTGAACAGAGAAAGAGCCAGAACAAAACATGAGACAGACATGATTCACCGCCCCTGGCGAGTTCTAACAGTGTTACAGTTCGACATTTAGTTTCTTCAAATGTCAGCAAACATTTTTACAATTAGATACCTCTTCACTAATTTTTCTATTCGTTTTTTTTTTTATTCAGAACCGAGACAGAACCTTGCTCTGGTCATCAGCAGTCAAAATATAGTGATAGGCACCTCCTGCCTTGGACATTTGGTACGTCATTTGGTGACACCCAACATTCATCCTTCTTTGACACTGGAGGCCAAGAAAGGACACTGTTCCTTGATTGCTTCATAAAAACGACCAGTGCACCATTTTGAATCATAAATGCAAGCAACGTACCCACAAGTACCATGCTGTCTTAGTATCTTTAAGCATCTGAAGAAACTAAATGTCAATTTGTGTAACAGTCATGGGCAAGGATGAAACAGAAATTAAGAAAATTATAAAAACAATGTAGGTCAATCTATTGCTTCCACACTTCACTACCCCTCTATACCACGTCGATCATGCAGCTCTCCTTGCAGGTTAGTTTGCTGAGAGCTGTCAAGTCATGAAGGGAAAAGGTCACAGCACTTTGTCACTCAGAAAGAGCTGCGTCCATATGGATCACCATTTCTCTCATCACATCTGGATGTTAAACCCAGTGACTCTAGTTAAGGCTGCAAAAAATACACATTTAATAATACTATTATACAACTCCACTACACATAGCGTGTGTGTGTGTGTGTGTGTGTGTGTGTGTGTGTGTGTGTGTGTGCGTGTGTGTGTGTGTGCGTGTGTGTGTGTGTGTTGAATACATTCATTCATTCATTCATTCATTTTCTGAACAGCTTAATCCTAATTAGGGTAAACAATCCTAATTAGGGTAATTACTCAGAGGGTAAACAAATTAAGCCTGTAAATAAAAGATTTAAAGACTAGAAATAGTGGTAAGACACTCAAACCCCTCCGCGACTCTGGTAGGATTAAGGGGTTCCGCAGATCCATTCATTCATTCATTTTCTAAGATACTTATTCCCAACTCAGCTGACTCTGGGTGAGGGCGGGGTGCACCCTGGACAGCTTGCCAGGCCATTGCAGGGCCCAAACACACATACAATCATTCACTTTAACTCTCACACCGAGAGGTAATTTACAACCAGTTAGCCTACTGTGCATGTTTTTGGACTATGGGAGGAAACCGGAGTACCTGGAGAAAAACCCATGAAAGCTCGGGGAGGACATACAAACTCCACACAGAAACGCCTGAGCCTGGGAATCGAACCCAGGCCTTCTTGCTGTGAGGCGGACGTGCTAACCACTGCACCACTATGCCGGCCGGCTTCAGCAGACGGCAAAATGAAATGGCAAAAATATGTAGATATTATGTTATTTATGTTGTACATATGTTGTTACTGTTAATATTAACAGTACATTAACAATGATGAGTTGGCAGAGAGAGAGAGAGAGAGAGAGAGTTATTATTAAAGAAAATTCCTATTTTAATCTCTAAATTAGGATAAGCTAATTCAATGGCATTTGTATGCTGCTTGTACTCTCCACATAATGGAAGCCTCGTAATTACCTGACATGAAAAAATAGGATGTTATTTAAAAAACAGAACACAGTGAAACCCTTTGTAATGTTTTATACCACAGTAAAGGCTTCAGGACAGAGGCTATGATTTCCCGTTTCTTTGTAGAACATGCTTAAAAAAAATCATATTAACTTCAGTAAACAGATAAAAGGGCGGTGCCTCACAGTAAGAAGGTGCTGGGTTCAAGTCCTTGGCTCGGCAAGGGGCATTTCTGTATGGGGTTTCCATGTTCCTCCCATGCATACGTGGGTTTCCTTCAGATATGCCTGTTTCCTCCCACAGTCCAAAGACATCCACATTAGGCTTCTTGACGGTTTCAAATTGCCCCTAGGTATGAATTGAATGGTTATGTGTGTTGGTGAGCTGTTCATGGTGTACCATGCCTTCAACCAGTGTGGGCTGAGATAGGCCTCAGCCTCCCCGCAACCCAAGAGGACTAAGTGGTCGTGTCGTGTCAGTTCTGGGGAGTAAAGAATTTTGTCACATGATGGGGGTTAACATATCTGCCTCACATCAAAAAGTTCCTGGGTTTGAGTCCTGAGCGTGGCGAGAGCGTCTCTGTGTGGAGTTTGCATGTTGGGGATTTCCGGGCTTGTACGGGTTTCCTCTAAGTACTCCGGTTTAATCCCACAGTCCAAAAACATTAGGTTAATTAGCTAGTCCAGATTAGTTATTCCAGCCACAGAATGTGTGTGTTGCCCCGCAATGGTCTGGCGAGCTGTTCAGGCTGTACCCTGCCTTCGCTCTCTGTCAGCTGAGATGGGCTCCAGGCTCTCCGCAACCCTAGTATTAGGATGAAACAGTTTAACTCAAATGAGTTGAGTGATGAGATATATTACATTTTAAAAACTTAAGTGCAGTCTACAGTATTCTGGAGTCTTTGCAATGACATTCTTGTATTGAATGTTGGCTTTAAAGCGAAATATTCCGTTGGCTTGAAGCAATTAGTCACATTAAAAAAGGAGCAATTAGACCCTGCAGAGGCAATAAGTGTCCTAATAGCTGTAATTACCAATTTGCCTTTATCCATAAAGCATATGGACCAACTGGAGCAGAGAAGAAGCTCCGTTTGATGAATTCCATTTTGTAATGGTGCTAACTCTTTTATGAAAGAACTCCACTCACATTTTCTCAGAAATCTCTCAAATGCTTTTCTGATAGGCACTGAATGGACCTCTATCACAAGACCTTGTCATTTGAAGCCTCATTACATCTGAGAAAGACGAAATGTTTCAGCAGTATACAATAATAGAGCGAAGCAAGAGAGCGAACTGCACTTTAAATTGGATTCAGTACCTAAAACGCTTAAAGAGATGATGGAAAGTGGAAGCTAAATACAGAACTAGCTATTTTAATGCTCTGATGAACCCAGGCTGTGGTGAATATTTACTGAAAATAGACGAGGAGAATAGCAGAAGCAAAGACATGAACATGCTGCACGCACTTACACAGCAGTTCAGGGGTATTAGCCCAATTATTCCCTTTTTTTTCCCCCTAACAAGCTTTTATTCTTTATTTTTATATATTAGGTGGTGTGTATTAAGTGTTATAAGTTTAGCTGTAGTCAATGACATCAAATATTCAAGAAACATGAGTATTTATTCCATAGTATTACTTTACATACACAACATTCTCCAGTCCAACCTCTACCAAGCATTGGAGCCACAGGTAAATCCAGCTGCTGTTCACTTTATATTTGCGGATGACTGTCGTTTTGGGGGGCATGGTGACCTAGTGATTATTAAGTCCACTTTACAGCTAGTCTCGAGCTTGGCAAGGGCTTTTCTATCTGTGGTTTGCATATTCTCCCTGTGCTTGCATGGGTTTCCTCCAGGTACTCCGGTTTCCTCCTACAGTACAACGATATCCATATTAGGGTATATGGCAGCCCCTATGTGTGAGTGTGAATGGTTAAGTGTGTGATGGTGAGATGTTCAGGGTGTACCCTGTCTTCACCCAGTGTGGGCTGAGATAGGCTCCAGCTTCCCTGTGACCCAAGAGGGTTAAACAGTTTGGCTTATAAGTGAGAGAATGAGTGAGTGAGTGTGTGGTTTTAGTCCTGGGGAGTACAGAATTTTGGGCATTTTTGTTTTGTGTGTGTGTGTGTGTGTGTGTGTGTGTGTGTGTGTGTGTGTGTGTGTGTGTGTGTGTGTGTGTGTG
>JAOUQZ010000010.1:17177588-17205627 GCA_028564935.1 Neosilurus hyrtlii | reverse complement strand
TATATATTACTACATAGGAACTGTATAATCTAATTGATTCACTATGAATTATTCCATGAATTTGAGCTGTACGTGACCTGATTTCTATCAGCCATAGTTTTATGAGATTGGGTGGAATAACTATTTTATAATATCTGCATCCACTGGATTTAATTATTTTATTCAAATGTTAAATTATATAAAACCATTTCTGCTTTATGAGCCACACGACTCATAAACCCAAATGAACTGGCAAACTGACAGCAATAACCTACGTTAAACATTTATTTGGTGAAAAATTCACTCACTCACTCATTTTCCAAACCACTTAATCCTATTAGGGTCTCAGCCGACAGAGGGTGAAGGTGGGATACAGTCGAAACAGCTCGCCAGACCATCGCAGGGCAACATACACACAACCATTCACACACATCCACACGTAGGCACAATCTGGGAGAGCCAATTAGCCTAATGTGAATGTCTTTGGACTATGGGAGGAAACTGGAATACCTGGAGGAAGCCACATGCAAGCCTGGGGAAAACATGCAAACTCCGCACAGAAAAGACAAACCCAGAACTAAGGACCATCTTGCTGTGAGGTGGACGTGCTAACCACTACGCCAACATGCTGCCCAGTGAAAAATCATCATCATCATCATCATCTTCTTCCGCTTATCCGGGGCCGGGTCGCGGAGCCAGCAGTCTAAGCAGGGATGCCCAGACTTCCCTCACCCCAGACACTTCCTCCAGCTCTTCCGGGGGGACCCAGTGAAAACCAGGACCCAGTGAAAAATAACAAACAAAACAAACAAATAAACAAACAAGCAAATAATAAATGTTAAAAAGCTAAACAATATGTTATTAATGTTTTTCAAAGTAAAAATGCATTTTTTTGTGCATGTGACCACTGTCATGCTTTAAAAACATAAAAATAAACATTAAAAGTTAATAAATAAAGTTTGCTTTTCTTATGTTTTTATATAGTATATACAATAACAATAAATAGTTATTCTTCTCAGGCCTGGTGGATATTGCTAAATAGACTATTCAGTGATATTCAACTAGCAAATAATTATTATGTTAGATTTAGTCAATCTGCTGTAGTCATGGTGACACAGCAGGTGGTGTTGCAACCTCACAGCTCCAGGGTCTCTTGTTCGACATCGCCTTTGGTGCCCAGTTTTCTCCTGGAGGAAAAAAATGCTAAGTAGGCGTTAATGGTTGTGTGAAAATGTGTGTTATTGATGTCCTGTAAAGGATTCCTAATAAGGGTGTCCTGTATTCCCACTTCACACCCAGCATTCCCAGGACAATCTTTAGATCTAACGGTACAAAATTGAACTAATGAATATTTTAGCAGTTCCTAAATACTAAATCCTAAAATCATCACATGATTAGACATAACACTGAGCAAACTAACAATACTACCAATGCTGCATTGTATTTTATGGACTAACATAAATGAACAGTATGATGTCCTATATACAGTATATCGACCATCATGGACCCTTGTATTGTCTGGCAGTGGCAGTGATGGTTCAGTGGTTAAGTCTCTGATCAGAAGATCAGAGGTTCAAGTCCCATTACCACCAAGATACCACTGTTGGGCCTTTGAGCTCTAGCTCCAGCTGAGGGCATCTGCCAAATGCCACAAATGTAAATAGAGATCATTTCCTCTTTAGCTACTACAATATAGATTGGAACTCACCTCTCTGAAAACTCTACTCTTTCATAGGTATGCTGGGAAAAAGTGAGCTTGGCACACACTAGTTGCTAACGGTAATTGATACTAATCATGTTTGAGTTTGTTCAATGCGTTGCTTGCATGTCCCTGGGGCTTTGACAAGGTGAATGGCCTCCAAACGGGAAGTGATCTCATGGTCAGCCGTGATGGAATTGAAATGTGTTTCAAGGATGTCATGGACTCAGCAGATGGCCTCGAGCAGATGTGCCAGTCCCAGGCGGTCTAGGAAAAAGAAGTGTCTGTGAATTTAAACCCATAATCTGCTTTTTCCTTCCACTTTACGCTCCTGTAACCTCTATAAAGCACCTGTTTCTGAAAGTGCTCATGTACAACATGTATACCAGTATATATACTATGGAATTGAATATCAAGTCCAAAGCATCACTGCGCACTGATAAAGCAGAAAACTCACTCACTCATTTGCCGAACCACTTAATCCTATTAGGGCTGCAGGAGGGCAGGATCCAATCTCAGCTGATACTGGGCAAAGGTGGAATACACCCTGAACAGCTTGCCAGACCATAGCAGGGCCAACACACACAATTTGAAATGGCTAGTTAGCCTTACAGTATATACATGTCTTTGGATTATGGGAGGAAACCAGACACACTCTAGAGGAAACCCACACAAGCACGATATGAGCATGCAAACTTCACACAGAAATGGCTGAACCAGGGACTCGAACCCAGGACTTACACTATGCCACCATGCCGCCACAGCTGAAAACACTACTTCATATATGCATATGTCACACCTACACATACAAACATGGTTTGGTAGTTGTTATTACACCTCCATATTACATGCTATAGCATGGACATTGACATGCCCATCCAGACAGGAGAATGCAAATTAATATATTCGAGGCATATATTAAACCATAGATATAGTGGAGTTGAAGGACACAGCAGGTTCCCTTATATTAGGGATAATCTTCCACGGAGCAACCTTCAGCCTAGACAGATTTCTTTTCTCTCACTCTACGTCAGCACTCAGTGGGTTTATCTGATCAGACAACGCTGCAATCAGAGGAATTCATTCGACATTCTGTTTGAATAGATGCCAAGAAGCAAGCAGTGTGTGCTCTGTTCTCTGCACACAAACAGATGTGTTAGCGTAGAACGCATGATTTCACATACTCTCTCCTCCATATTTGTGTGCCTCAGTGTAGCTGATGTACAGTAAAATGGATAGTGGTTTCAGAATGCTTTTTAATAATACAAATGTGCTGCTGCTGCTTGTTAAACACACACACACACAAACACACACACTCACACACACATTAAAACCTCAGTATATAGTACATATTTGCCTTTCATCATGTCATTCTACTTTATTTCCTCTTTTTGAAGCTGTAATTACTTCAAACCTCTCAGCTCACCTCACTCAAATCCCCACACACTTCCCATGAAGATTAGAAGTGGCAGGAACTTCATTACATCTGCCCTAAACGGCTTGAGGTTTCATCATGCTCATGTGAATAATTAGCAGATAGATCACTGGGGATAAGCATAGAGGACACATCTACAGCTCCAAACACTCTAATGATCGTATGATGCTGTGTTTCAAATGAAATCGTCTATAGTCATCATCGGTAGCCACCCTGTGCAATGTGAGATTCTGAATGCCAGGGTTTTAAATGAAACGAGCATTCTTGACATTCTCAAAGAGTCTTTGTTGTACAGCTGTTGATTCAGATTTCTTCAATAAGAGCGCACAAACCTCCACCAAGCCAAGCAACCCTCTATACTGTATTTGAACCAAAGCATCAAAAAGTTTCCTATGTTAAAAAATTCTTTAAAAAATTCCTGCAGGTGGCACAGTTAGCACGATCGCCGCACAGCAAGGAGGTCTTGGGTTCGGGGCGTTTCTGTGTGGAGTTTGCATGTTCTCGCTGTGCTTGCTTGGGTTTCCTCTGGCCTCCCCGATTTACTGAATAGGACCACCATGCACACATTTAAACTCCCATTCACACTTAGGGGGATGGGTTAGAGCAGTGGCCTCCAACTTTGTTCCTGGAGATCTACCTTCCTGCAGATTTTATCTCCAACCAAAATCTAACACACCGCTTTGACCTGTTCAAGAACTTCTTTAAGGCAATAATCAGGTACTCAGTTGTGCATGATTAAGGTTGGAACCAAAGTTTTCAGGAAGGTAGATCTATAGGAACAGGTTAGGTTTGGAGATCCCTGTTAGAGTCTCCAATCCACTTAGGTACTGTTTTTTTTTTTTTTTGGAATGCAAGAGGAAATCAGAGTAACCAAAGAAAATCCAAATTGGGAATCCAGGAGCTGAATGCTGTACCACCAATCAGAAATTGTTAGCATACAGTATCTGGATTCCATTTTAAAAAAAGACAACAAGTGAAATTAAATTGCAACAACATTGATTGGAAAAGAGAGTTTGATTCCCGGGCTCGGAGCGTTTCTGGGTACTCTGGTTTCCTCCCACAATCCAAAAACATGCACATTGTCTGAATCAGCTGCCCTGAGGTGTGAGTGTGAATGGTTGCATGTGTTGCCCTGAGATAGTCTAGCGAGTTGTTCAGGGTGCACCCTACCTACGCCCAGTGTTGACTGAGACAGGCTCCATGACCCTAATAGGATTAAACGGTTCTGCAAATGAGTGAGTGAGTGAGAGATGCCATCGCTAATGATAATACTATGGTGCACTGTATACAAACTATTGTTTTGAACATATCATTGCACCTTTCTGCCAAATGGTGGGCTGGAACTTTAGTACTTTAGCATGGATTGCATTAAAATACAAAATATTTTTCTTGTCTTATTTCGAAACTCATTTTCTATCTGGCATTTCTTGAGAAAAGCAGTCACCGTTACCTAAACCTGAAATGACATTCAGATGTTCGTTTCCTGAGAAAATTACTCCATTCCTGAGCGAGGGGTTTGAGAGAGTGGTTAGAGAAGCGATCAGCTGATGGAGTGATACCTCTGCCGGCTGTTTCCCAAACTCATTAAGAAACTATTGAGCAGGGCTTTCCACCGAGGCTGCTGATGGAAAACAAATTAGAGCAAAGCAAATCATCAGAAAGGACAAATGCTATTTTGGAAAGTTGCGACCATGATAGTAATTTACAACACAAATTAGATGGAAGCAGTAAAGAGTACAGTAAAAAAACAACTGATTACTTTTTTTACTGACAGAAAAACTAACCAGTGTTTCAGTGGACAGTAGTACAACCCATGCTGTAACCTTTATTAGGATTCCAGGGAGACTGGAGCCCAAGTCAGGTTGCCAGACCATTGCAGGGTCACAACACACACACACACACACACACACACACACACACACACACACACACACACACACACACACACACACACACACTGAGGTTGTGCTTTCTAAATGAAATATTCTGTAAGTTATTTTAAGACGATTCTGCCTTTAGAGGAAGTGCAGCATTGAAATTGAATTGAGGCGGAGATACAGACGAATGTTTCGAAGAAATCAAAGACTGGTGACCAGCACTGAATCTTTAATGACTCCATGCTGTGTGTATGAGTATGTGTGTGTGTGTGTGTGTGTGTGTGTGTGTGTGTGTGTGTGTGTGTGTGTGTGTGTCAGTTTGATAACACAGATAAAAAAGAAAGCTCTTTCCTGCAGTCTAGCCGGCCCCTCCATTCTCTTTAAATCCATCAATCTGTGAAATGAATGATTTGTTCTTTAGAAATCCTCACACATTTTGCTCTTCTGTTCCTGATGGAAATCAAAGACACCATGGTGTCTAATGCTGCAGTATGAAAGCAGGTTTGAAACAAGACCTTTAATGGGGATCACAGGATTAAAGAAGAAAGACACACTGAAGATTTGATGCAGCAGAATGTAAGTGTCAAATGTGCTTACACTTCAGGCCTCATTAAGTATATTATAAACGTTTCCTATTTAAAAGCAAACATTAAGTAGGATAAAATTCCACATTACTCCATTATATGTTACTTTCTTAATCATTTACTGAACCGCTTAATCCTATTAGGGTTGTAGGAGCCTATCTCAGCCGACACTGGGTGAAGGTAGGGTACACCCTGAACAGCTGGCCAGACCGTTGCAGGGCAATACATAGAACCATTTACACTCACACCTGGGGTAATTTAGAGCACCCGATTAGGCTGTGCATGTCTTTGGACTGTGGGAGGAAACCAGAGTACCCGGAGGAAACGTATGCATGCAGTGGAGAACATGCAATCTCCACATGAAACACCCTCGCCGAGCCTGGGACTCAAACCCAGGACCTTCTTGCTGGGAGGCCATGCCACCCATGTGTAAATACAGTATACTGTAAATACTTTGAAGATATACATGTACTAGTGTGTCTGCAAATTAGCAAGCTATACGCTTGATTTAGGCTGAAATGTTAAATGATCCACATGCAATCCTGCAGGGTTTAGCATCATGACATACTGGTTAGCATGTTCTCTCCGTGCTTGCGTGGGTTGCCTCCGGTTACTCCGGTTTCCTCCCACAGTCCAGACACATGCACTCATTGGTTGTTCCAAATTGCCCCTAGGTGTGTATGTATGTGAATGGTTGTATGTGTGTTGGCCCTGCGATTGTCTGGTGAGCTGTCCAGGGTGTACCCCGCCTTTGCCCAAAGTCAGCTAAGATAGGCGCCAACCTCCCCACGAACCTAGTAGGATTAAACTGTTCAGCAAATGAGTGCGTGAGTGTAGTGAGTGTATACCTGATGTGCGACGGATGTGACAGAACATAAGTGGCAAGATTTGTCTGGGACAGATTGTTGCTGCATCAGAATTCTTGGGTGTACTTGTAAATTTATTTAGGTTTACTCACATGCATATCTTTTCATGTGTCCTGATGCCATGTGTAAATGGGACAGAGAGAACATGAATGGAAACCTAGATCTGTGAATTATAACCCATAACACAATCTCAGGAAAACAGGACAGTTTTTGGTCACTTAAACTTTCCTCTTTTATTTAGATGCAGGGTGTATCCAATTTTTTTTTTTTTTTTGCTTATGTAATACAGCCACCTGTTGGTGAAGAAGGAGAACAGCCGGAAAAGGATAATCAGTCCTCAATGTTCACTTTAATCATTCATGGATCTCAGCTGACCCTGGGCTGACACCCTGAACCACAGAGACAACACAAACACAAGTGTTCAGACTTCCACTGCACACATAGGGGCAATTTGGAACAGTTAATTAGCATATCTTTTGATCGTGGGAGGAAACCGGGGTACCCAGAGGAAACCCACACAGAAACACCCGACCTTTTTACTGTGAGGCGGACGTGCTTTGCCTGCAATCAGTACACCAAATTTAATTTCAAACACCAAACTATGAGGATGATGATGTTAATGAATGTGCTCTATGAAACTTAATTCCTACCTTTATCTACCACTAACTTAAAAACAAAAATGTCTGAATGAGTTGAAGGTTATTGTGAGGACAGCTGGTAAAGCACAGCAATCGATACTAATCTCTGTAGGTTCTTATAGTGTATAGCTATAGCTAATCGTATAAGAAGTTCTCCCTAAGATTGTTTGGGTTTCTTCCAGGTACAGTGGTTTCCTCCCTCAGCCCAAAGACATGCACATTAGGCTAATTGTCTGTTTCAAATTGCCCCTAGGTGTGAGTGTGAGTGTAAATGGTTGTGTGTGTGTGTTGGCCGTGTGATGGTCTGGCCAGACGCTCAATGTGTACCCTGCCATCGCCCAGAGTCGGCTGAGCTAGGCTTGAGCCTCCCCGTGACTCTAGTAGGGTTGATTAATCTAATGTATATAAAGACAAGAGCGCACCAAACCTGATTATTGGTATGTTCAGTAAAGCAGAATTATCAGTGTTATTACACGGAACATTTTGTTATTAGTGCTGTCTATATATGCGGCTGCACGGTGGCATAGTGGTCACCAAGCACAGCAAGAAGGTCTTAGGTTCGAGTCCCTGGCTCAGCAAGAGTGTTTCTGTTGGGAGTTTGCATGTTTTCTCTGTGCTTACTTGGGTTTCCTCCGGGTATTCCAGTTTCCTCCCACAGTCCAAAGATATGCACATTAGGCTAATTGGCTGTTCATCCCTAGGTGTGAATGTGAATGGTTGTGTGTGTGTGTGAGATGGTCTGGCGGGCTGTTCAGGATGTACCCCGCCTTCACCCAGAGTCGGCCGAGATAGGCTTGAGTCTCCCCGCGACCCTAGTAGGATGAATTAATCTAATGTATATAAAGACTAGAGCGCGCCAAACCTGATTATTGGTATGTTCAGTAAAGCAGAATTATCAGTGGTATTACATGGAACATTTTGTTATATATGTGGCTGCACAGTGGCGTAGGTGTCACCAAGAGCAGCAAGAAGGTCTTGGGTTCGAATCCCGGGCTCAGCACGGGTGTTTCTGTGTGGAGCTTACATGTTTTTTCTCTGTTTGTGTGGGTTTTCTCCAGGTATTCCGGTTTCCTCCCACAGTCCAAAGATATGCACATTAGGCTAATTGGCTGTTCATCCCTAGGTTTGAATGTTGGCTCTGTGATGATCTGGCGGGCTGTTCAGGATGTACCCCACCTTCGCCCAGAGTCGGCCAAGATAGGCTCCAGCCTCCTTGCGGCCCCAGTAGGATGAATTCGGCAAACTGGAGTGAGTGAGCTGCTTTTATTAGCTGGAATTCATATTCATATTTAGCTGGAACTGAGTGAGACTAATCCAAATCTCAACAATTTAAACCACAGTAGCTGATAAATAATATCAAATGTCATTCCAGTGTGAAATGGGAAGTAATATATTCTGTTGGTGGAAGAAGGTTCAGAGATGTAATGCAGTATAATGGAATAAATGTGTATTTGGTGGTGTACTGGGATCAGTTTCACAGTTAAATAAACTGGTGTCTGGCTGAGTTCATAGATTTAGTTGACTTCCTCAAGAAGGCGATGATGCGATTCAGCAACCTGCAGTACGCCGGTAAACCAGAGGAAGTTGCGTATCTTCTTCACTAAGCGCGTCTCGCTACGTAGAAAATCCTTCCGCGTTTTAGACGTGGCGCCGGAGCTCCTTCAGCAGCCAGCTTCAGTTCATTCACAGCCCTGGCTTTCATCCTCATCTCTCAGGTCAGTGTGCACTGCATTTATACATGACACACAAACATCTTGGCCGTCGTGTTGTTGCTGAGTAGCTGCATTAGTTAGCCTGTTAGCGTCAAGCTAACGCTAGCTGTGTGTGTGTGTTTGGGTTTAGGGAGGAACCTCAGCAGCTTGTGTGCTCGTTAGGGAGAACTTGATATTCAGTCACGACCATGTTACACAGCTTTAGTTTGAGTTTAACTAGTTAGCATCAAGTTAGCATTTCTCTTTGGATGATTTTAATCAACTATTTACTCAGTCAGCCATTCCATTAGTGAATAAAATCACTTTGTGAAGCTGTACAAACTTACTTTTAGTCTAAACACTTGATCAAATCACCTCCTCAACCATAAATGTTTGATAATTTCAATAATAAATAACTTTTCTTCTTTTGTATTCTCTGTATCCAAGTACACGAGAGAGAGAGAAATCCTCAGCTCTCTGTCTTCTCTACACACAGCCATGTTGTAGCCAATCAGCTTAATGCTTTGAGCCGTGGGAGGAAACTGGAGTACCCAGAAGAAACCCAGACCAACAACAGCGATAACATGCAAACACACTGAAATGTGTACCGTTGAGCCCGTGATTCAAACCCAGGCCCTTCTTGCTGTGAAGCGGACCTGCTAACCACTACACCACCACCCCTGTGTAAATACCTAGTAGATATAAAAGTGCTTGTGTGTCTGCACTTTAGCACGGATATGATTGATCCACCTGCGATCCTTCATTCTTTCATTCATTCATCCATCATCGTCCGCTTCTTCCTGGGGTCGGGTCGCGGGGGCAGCAGCCTAAGCAGTGAGGTCCAGACGTCCCTCCCCCCAGCCACTTCCTCCAGCTCTTCCAGGGAGACGCCAAGGCATTCCCAGACCAGCCGAGAGACGTGGTCCCTCCAGCGTGTTCTGGGTCGGCCCCGGGGTCTCTTCCCGGTCAGACATGCCCGAAACACACCAGGGAGGCGTTCGGAAGGCATTCTAATCAGATGCCCGAGCCACATCAACTGGCTCCTCTCAACGTGAAGGAGCAGCGGTTCTATTCCGAGCTTCTCCCGGATGACAGAACTTCTCACTCTACACATGATATCATGTGCGGTTTAATTTTTTTGTTAGTTTGAAACAAAACTAGGAAGTTACGTTTCATAGAGCACATTCATTAACATCATCATCCTGATTGTTTTGCGTTTGAAATTAAATTTGGTGCGTGTTCACCTCACATCATGAAGGTCCTGGGTCTGAATTTCCAGGCTCAGTAAGGGTGTTTCTCTGTGGTTCTCCCCGTGCTTGTGTGGGTTTGCTGCAGGTATTCTGGTTTCCTCCCACAGTCCAAAGACATGCATGCTCCAAATTGCCCCCAGGTATACATCTGAGTGTGAATGGATGTGTGGGTTGGCCCTGCAATAGTCTGGGGATCTGTTCAGGATGTACCCCACCTTCGCCCAGTATTGGCTGAGATAGGCTTCAGCCTCCCTGTGACCCTAATAATAGGATTAAGCAGTGAGAAGTTTTTGGCTGAATATTTTCCAGACCATTCACCTGGACCATGTGGAAGAAAGCTGCTCTAGTGGCATTGCTGGCCCTTGCACTAGGTTACTTCTATCACACAAACCCCAAGCTTCAGGAGAAAACATTACATCTCATCACCCAGTTCATCCCTCAGTCACTATTCACCTCACAGCATGAACGAAGCACGGTAAACCTGGAAGAAACCATCTCCCGTGCATGGGATGCTCTCATCACCGCACCAGCAAGGCAGTGGGGTCGAATCGCGGTTGGGTAAGTCTCGGTGACCCATATGTTATAAATACCCATGTGTATTATAAATAAGATGACCTAGAATGTCTGAAACTGGATGTAGTCATTTATTTAAATACTGATACAACAAAAAACAATAATAAAACTTTTCTTTCACAGTACCAGTCAGATTACATTTTTGTTATAAACAGCTTGACTTGCTGGGATGTTATTAATTTGATAATTTGTTATTGTGATGTGATAATTTTTATACCGGTGATATCTGGTGTCAAACTCTGTTGCCTTGTTGTTATTGGCGTTTTTGTTGTTGTTGGTGGTGGTGTTTTTGGTGTTGGTTTTATGACATCAACTGCTCCATGGTGTGTGGTCAGAATCAAACGAAATTTGGCATCATTATACTATGATAGTGCAATGCCAGCAATTCTGAGGAGTCACTTTTCACTTTCTGACTGTAAAGTACAGGTTTTTAAACCAGAAATGGAATGGAATTATTGCAAATACCAGCTGGATCCAAATGCTTTCACAGGTGTACCTCTGGTGTGTATCTCAGTTCTTCCTCGCTTGGTAGCTTGTTGTTTCTCACAGCATACATCAAACAATACCTTTTCACTACTTCCAGCATTGCTTGCAGTAGAAAACATGGATAAAAATGTAAATGGCGACAGCGAATCTTGCCTTAGGGATACGATATCTTGGAGTCTTTTGGGGAAGTACTGTAGTACTGTAGGAATCTGTATCATTCACGGCCACTTCCTTTCCTTCAATTTCTGCTGATGGGCAACCTGCGATTAAACTTTTTTTCCCCTTCAAACCAACGCACACCAATTCCATACACATCCATCACAGGACAAGCAAACAGAAATTAGTTTTTTGTGTCTCTCAGTTGTTTTATTTGAAAGAACATCTGTTTATTGTGTAAGCTGGATTTGTAATAGATTCCTCTCGTTTAGGAACAGCAGCTCAGTTCCTCTCTCTGGTTTTCTTCCTCAGGGTGAATGCCTGTATTGATGTCGTGGTCTCAGGCGTCAGCTTACTACAGGCTTTGGCTCTTGACCCAGGGTCCGGACGTGACCATGACATGTTGCACTCCAAAGAGGATCTAAAAGAGGCCTTCGTTCACTACATGCAAAAAGGAGCAGCGGCAGAACGTTTCTTCTCAGATAAGGAAGTCTTCCAGAGGATAGCGAGGGCCGCTGCTGAATATCCTGGTGCTCAGGTACACTGTGTTCGATTTGGACTTTGGTTTAGCTGTTGCTTTTGAATGTGTAGTCAGTAATTTTTGCAGATAGGAAAATTTTATTTTAACCTAAATTCCAAGAAATTAAGCCCCTCCTATGTTCTACTTAATCAGATTATTTGTCTGAATCTGTTTGTTCGACCTCTTGTTCCTCACATCCTGGTCTTTTTATTTTAAAAAAACATCCGAACGGATTTATGACCCATCACCACAAAATGTCTTGATGCACCAAGCTGCTTTTTTGAGTAATAATAATAGTGTATAAATTAGTTACATTTTGTTTGAGAATTCCCTTTATTTCTATATGTGCATATTTTTAAAAGTGAAACTCCTGGACTCCTGAGTGGCTCGTCAATGAGGTGCGTTGTTATCATCCTCGAGGTACGCAGTCATCTATGGGTAGGGGTCAAGCTCTCAGGGAAGAGAGGGCATATTCTCGCCTACCTGCCACTAAAGGTGATCATGGGCATATAGCGCTTTTCACCAAGAGTGTTATTCTTCCAAAAGAAAAGGTAAAGGTGTGTCGTGCAGAAATTAAAAAAAAATATACAAATTTAAACCCACCCTGGGATATCTGACCTGTGGCGCTTTACACACTGTGTGTGTTGTAGTTTTTTTTTGTGCTTTGGAATGACAATTTTTAATAATGTTTTACTCTTTTAAAAACTCAGGGATGAGTTGACAGGAAAACCAAACTCCTCCAGCTGGGTAAACTTTATCTCGTTTCACTGCACTCACTTCCGATTAAATTTGAATCAGATAACGATTAAAATCTCATTAGAAATCTGAAAAAGTGCTTTACTGAGCAGTTTATGCTTATCAGAAAAAAACGCCTAGCAGTTATTTAAAAAAAAATAACCAAAACGAGATGCATGACACAATGAGTACTCAGTCGCATATCTACCCATGGCTTCACATTTCTATCATTGACGTTGTGTGTGAGCACAAACATGAGTGTGAAAACCCTTATTTCACAAAAACCTGACTGCGTTTGGAAACTGAACAAACTTTCCACAACACACAGCATGTTCTGGTTTCCCAGCTCTCAAACACGAAAGATAAACATCCTGCCTGTTCAAAGCTGTATAGCTGAACCCGGTGTATATATGCACATTAAACGTGTTCGGGACCTGTAAAGAAAGTTCTCCCTCACCAGGGCCGACAGTTTAAATATTGAATGAAGGCTGACTCCAGGGAGGATTGAGTTTCTGTGTCAAATTTAATTCTGCTTGGTTGACAGTAATTAATATTTTCAGCAGCAGACTCAAGTCAAGTCATGCTTGCTCTTGCAATACTTCATACAGAAGTGCGCAGTGAAGATTCTACACCACCACTTTTGTCTAAAAGGGCTCCTAATAAAAACAAGTAAAAATGACTTCTCTATAATTTTTTGGTGAAAATTTATTGAACAGTGCTACTGTAGGCAATACAGTAATAGGAACCAGAAACCGACAAGTATATTGAGGTAAAAGTTGGCACCGAAGCTAGTGATTGCTTTAAGTGACAGGAAAGCAAGCCTATGTCATCCCTCCCTCCATGAGAGCTCGTTCAATTAGCCCTCATGGGCTCCTGGCTATGGATGACTGTGTGCACCCCGGGGCTTGAACTGGCAAACTCTTGAGTGACACTCCTAGACTCATTGGTCACGTCCACACACTGTAGGGTTTGAACTTGTGGGTTTAAGAGAAACACCCGTGAGTCACTTATTACAATAGAAAAAAAGTGGGCGGGTTGATCAAGTGAAAAATGACTTAGAGCTGGCCTTACTGTTCTAATACTTTCGGAGGGGACTGTATCTGTATGAGTGATGGAGGATATCTCATAATAATTTATGATTTTAATTTCCTGTCTCCTGTAGGTATATGTGGGAGGTAATGCTGCTCTGATTGGCCAGAAACTTGCCTCGTACCCAGAGCTGGTGGTGAGTTCATATTCATCTGCTTCTCTGGAGATTATCTGATGAACTGCATGCTTGTCGGTTCTTCACCTGATTATTTTTTCTGTTTTGTGCCCCAGGTTTTGTTCATGTATAGGATATGGTTTACTGGGTAAAGCATATTGGGTGTATTTGCTTTCCTTTAGGTTCTTTTGTGTGGCCCTATTGGCCCGAAGCTGCATGAATTGCTGGATGAACAGATAGTGGTTCCGCCACAGTCACTTCAGGAGACTGATGAGTATCACCTCATCCTTGAGTACAAGGCAGGTCAGGATAGATTCCTCTTTCCCTACATGCATGACCGTTCAAGAAGGCTCCTACTTATAATACAGTAGTACTAACTGTTTACTTGAAAATTGCTTAGCAACCTATATGTTGTGTATAAAATGTCTTTTACTATAATAATAATAATAATAATAATAATTGCTTGTGTGTATGTTTAGGGGAGCAGTGGGGCTCGAGTCAGGCCCCTCAAGCTAATCGCTTCATCTTTTCTCATGATGTATCTAATGGTGAGATGAGCACTTTGGAGACCTTTGTGGCCAGTCTGGAGGAGTTTCAGCCCAGATTGGTGGTGCTGTCCGGTCTCCATATGATGGAGGGTATGGGCCGCGAGCTCTGGGAGGACCGACTTAAAGAGGTAGGCAGTACACTTGAACTATGCGTTTAAAATACTTGATTTATGTTATCGTAAACAGCCATACATAAAAGAGTAGTACCCTGCTGTTAGATCCAGGCTCCAAGACATTAATGTAACCCTAACAACAACAAGCTTGACTGCCCCACACCAAACATGCTTCAGTGGCTCCAGACAGACAAACACAATGAGTGACTTTTAGAACGATGTCATATCTTTTCTCTTTTTTTTTTTACATAACTTATTTATCTGAAAATGTCACTTTTTATGCATTTTATCACAGCATTGTTTTTAAACATATTCACACGTTATTAACTTTATTAAAAAAAAAACGTAGCAAACATAATTACGCAGTAATTACATATTTTAATAAACATATGACCAATGAATTGAGCCAGGGCTACGTCAATAGTAAAATTGAATTTGTTAATTTTGTAGTGACAACTAATCAAACTGCTATGTTCATGTACATGGTGTTGTGAGAAAAGCAGATCGGGGTAAGGCCATGCCTTATAGCTTGTACGTATAGTATGTATGTTTTTGGATAAATGTCCATCTGTCTGATCCTAAAAAGCAATTTAATCTCCTACAGTTTGTTGTTGCCATCACTGATGTTCGCAATGAGGCGCCCATCCATCTTGAACTGGCCAGTATGACTGATCAGGATTACATGAGAATCATCATGGAGGAGGTAAATGTATATGTTTAACACATGTTTAACTGGGTCCCTATAAGATCCCCCGTGAATAAAATAAGTCTTCTGCACAGACATGGAGGAGGAATTTAGGAATTTAAGCTTTGTTTCTATGGAAGATCGGATACCCCCAAAGATATTGGTCTTAATATTTTAACATCTGGCCTTTTGCCACATACGCTGGGTCTCATTTTGTGTACATGCATCCATATAGGTGGTGTTTTGAATGAATAAGTGCACATACAGTGCTCTGTTACTTTCTGGATGATATACTCACAACAGTCAGATTGTTGAGTGTGCAACGCAGTATACTTTACACCCTTAGTGGTCGTGGTCTTGGCCACATATGGAAAGGACAAGACTTTCAGATTTCGTGAGAATGGTGTTTGAAGATGTGGCACTCAAACAAGAAAAAATAAGCAGTCTTTGGTCTGCGGGAGGAAACACCCGGAGGAATCCCACACTAGTATGGAGGGAAAATGCAAACACGTAAATGCCCTTGCTGGGCATGGGGCTTGAGCTCGGGGCTAACCACTACACCACTGTGCTGCCTTTGTATGTTTGTGTTTATTAGCAGGATTATGCGAAAAATGTGTAGATTAGGGCCTTGGACCAGGAAACCTCATTCTGATGTTCACAATCCTCGATCCAGGAAAGTTTTAAAGGGTTCTTTAACATTGTGGATAGGATGAAGTTTTTTCGAAGTGAGATATTACAGCAGGCCCAGATGTGTATATATATTTTTTTGTCTGCCAAATTGGTGGCGGAGGTTTGCACTCTCCAAGTGCTCGTTTTAAAATGAAGCAAAAAAAAAAAAAAAGTTAGCGGGTAAATGTCGCAATCCTCATACACGTGTGAAACGAGTAATAACGTGTGAATACACAGTTATAATGAAATGTCTCCCCCTAGTGGGCTTCGGGTGAACATTTAGTCCCATTCTAATTAAAGATGGGAATATTTCTGGATAATTTTTTCAGCATGATCCCATGCATGGATCACCTCCAAAATTGAATGGGGTCTTCCCTGGCCAGCTCCCGCCCCTCAATCAAATTTGATGAAAATCAGAACAGGAATTTTTGCATAAACCTACTAACAGAAAAAAAAAACCTTTAATAAATGCTTGTTAAAAAGCCTTGAAAAAATTCTTGGATTCGGACCGTGATCCGGTTCTGCTCCAAAATGTTACAGGTTCTTGCTTACACCAAGTTTGGTGAAAATTGATTTAGTAGTTTTTGGGTAATCCTTCATAAGAACAGATTCATATTGTTTTATGATTAAAGGTTGTAGAATTTTTACAGCACAGTGCACAGTGAAGTTTCACAACATGGAGTTAATCGAGCTATAAAACATTAATGCATGTAGTACCGAATGGGTGGAGGCCACAGATTAGGTGGCTGAACAGCATGTGTACCATATTCAGTGTTTTGTGCTGTTTCGTTAGCAGGTCCTGCCCATGGTGGACTCGATCGGCCTGAATGAGCAGGAGCTTCTCTTCCTGTCCCAGGCTGGTGGAGGTCCTCACTCTGACCTCCAGTCGTGGAAGGGTATTCCTGATGTGGGCCGTGTCGCCGATATCCTCCTCTGGATTCTGGAGCAGCATGGCCGAGCCGAGCTGGACTCTGAAGCCCATCTGACCCGTATTCATTTCCACACTCTGGCCTATCATGTGCTGGCCACAGTCGACGGCCACTGGGGGAACCAGCGGGGAGCTGTAGCGGCCGGGGCTCGGGTTGCCAGCTCTCAGGCGTGCGGGTTACAAGTTGTAGATGTCAGTAAGGTGGAGCTCAGGGTGCCGCTCAGCTTTTACAGCTCTTTCTCAGAACCGAAAGAGAGCTTAGTGTTGGACCCGTCCAATCCGGTGACGGTGTGGCGAAGGGGGAACGTGTCTTTCCATCTCAGTCCTGTCCTCGTATGCACACAGCCGCTACGGACAGTAGGGCTTGGGGACGCTATCTCAGCAGAGGGACTCATCTACTCTGAGACTGTGCCCCAACTGCACTCTGATGACTAAAATAGAACTTTTCATGTTAAGGTATTTAGCCACGAGGTCCAATAACACCGTCTTAAAAACATATCCTTACTCCTGATCCTCTCTAACACCTGCAGAGCGTCTGACCAGCTGGATAGATGTTCCTGTAGGTGCTCCTTCATTCACCTAGTCCTTAAATGAATGGAGGAATGTTTCATCAGGTCAGGAAGGTGTCCTCAGTTTGTTTTCTTGTGCAGTCCTGGTGTGTAGTTTTAATCTGTTTGGTGAGTACTGTACTCCGTCTTACTTGAGATTTATTATTGCACTGAGTAGAAAATGCTGTTTTTTTCCCCCCTTAAACACTCCATAGTCTTTTTATTTCACTGACTACTACGACGGAGACGCAATTAAGAGCGCGGTGCAGAAAACCCTGAGCTGCTATGACATGAAAATAAAAAAGACTCGAGAATCCCAGACTAAAACCAGTTCTCACAGATGCCATAAGTTTTGACACCCCTGGACGGGTTATTTAGATTTTTTGCAACAGTAATGAGGATATTGAGGTACTTGGTATATAATCACTAGCCAAGAAAAGTGTAAAAAACAAAACTGTTTAATAGCGAGCCCCAGACGAGAATCTGGCAACCCATTAACCCTTTTTTTTTTTTTTTTTTGGTGCATATGTTTTCATGCAATACCCATCGTTGTATTCGCTAACCACAGGCAACCCAGTTTATGGCAGGAAAACCATGATGAATGTGCATTTTATAATTAGGAATTGTTTGGTTGTGCCGTTAGAATACTAATACTATATACCAGAACAAGATCGGCTTCCTATCAATAGAGAGGTCTGCTTTTTGGTAGTGCCTCAATTGATGTAAAATATTAGATTTAACAGCAGTCCTTACACTCGTTCCAACTTCACTCAGAAGACTTTTCCCAGGTATTCCAAGCTCCAAGCTGCTTCTGCTAAAATGTATTTACTCGAAGAAACAATGTAATCAAAGGTGGGCTCACACGATACCGCTCATGATCCCGATTTGCCCCGATCATATTCCGATGTTACATCAGAGAACATTGGTACACATTGTAGGACATCAAAGGAATTTCGGGGAGAATGCGTGAGTCAAAAGTGTCGAGAAATTTGGTGTTTCTTTGTGTTCAGCATACATTGGGGAAACATTGGGGGGTACGTAGTAACAAAAACAGCTGAAACTTCAGAATTTGATCCTTTCAAATCTGGATCGTGGTCAGTATTGTGTAAGCGTCTCCTCAGTAAAAACATTCATTCATTTTGCCGAACGGCTTAACCCTACTCGGGTTGCGGGGAGGCTGGAGCCTATCTCAGGCGACCCTGGCTGAAAGAGGGGAACACCCTGAACAGTTTGCCAGTCTATCGCAGGGCCAAAACACACAACCAGTCACATTCACATCAAGTAAAACCTATTGATTTAAAAAGACACGGATTCTGAAATGCATACTCACGGGCATTACCTCCACGTGATACTGTAGAACTGATTTAGAAGCTTTAGCTGAACACTTTGATCAGTGTGTCTTAAAAACAATGAAAGATCTGTTCAGTCTGGTGTGCAGAAAGGTTTGACTGCTAGTAGAGATCAGAAGAATTTTTGTGACTGAGTTTTCTGTTTCTTAGAATATTTAGCAAAAACACCAGCACCTCAGCACTTCATTCTCAGCATGTTTTAGGTCATTTTACTCAGGCATGTCCAGTCTTATCCACTCAGGGCGGGTGTGGGTGCAGGTTATCATTCCATCTGAGCAGGAGCCTCACCTACTACCTGTTAAACCATTGATCATTTCGCTGTCCTTGAACTTGACCTACAACGAGCTTTTCAGTTGATTCAGCGTTTGGTGCCAGGTTGCTACCCTGAAAATCTGACTGTTCTTGGGATATAGCCATGTGCACCAACCTGACAGAAGTGAAAAAAATACCAGCTACACCATCACGGCTGCTGAAGAGTGGACCGTGCATCCTGTTGTTCGCCTGTGGTAAAAACCGATCCATGATCTAAACAGGTGGAAGGTGGGGCTTGGTCCTACTTGGTTGGATGAAATCCTGTACCCACACCAGCCATTTGTGGATAAGACTGAAGATCCCTCACTTAAGTCAACCAATCCTGCCTTTTCTTATTTATGGAAATAAGAGAACAGTTTGTACTTTTTTTTCCCATGTCCTGTATGTATTTTATTTTTTCTTTTAATGGAGTATCTATAAAATCATGTCTGTTTATACATGGTGTTAATGATTAAGAATCTTGGTTATGAAATTGTTTTAAAAAAAATCTTGCTATCGGCAACTGGCTGGATAAATGTATGATGGGAAACTCGAAGTGTTGTGTGACTGGCATTTAAAGCCAGTTTTTTTCTTCTGATGCAGTAAAATGATGTCGGTATGTTCTCCAGCAGAAGTGAAAAGAAAGAACAAATAGACTGAAACTGAATGATGTGTGTTTAGTTCACTGTTGGTCTTCTACCAGGATGTATTGAATTGGAGCACTGACACTGACCGACCCTGATCAAGACCATAAAACACAGTTAGAGATCGTGAAGCTGCTACTCTACACCGACAGACAGAAATGGAAGAGGTGATCGTTATTTCGAATCTGGTTTGATGATTAAAAAACTGTATGTTGTCATTAACTTAGAAATTTTGTTGTTTAGCATCATACAAATAAACCTGCAGGTTTTTTTTTTCTCCTTTAAATAATTTTTAGCTTTATTTCTCCAGAAATAAGATATTAACGTACTGGAATAAGGTCAGATTTAACTTTCTGCTTTCTTTCTGTCTTTTGTACCAGATTGTGACGCTTGGTTCTTTAAAATGACTCCTTATATATGAGAACTGATAGTTTGAACAAATTATGCAATGTGATAAACATTTAAAGGACATTATGTTAACAGGAACAATTAGCTTATAGTAAATAAGGGTTTATGATATTTTTTGTATCAATAAAATATTTCTGTTGATCCAAAATTTACTGTATTGATGTTCTTTTTTTGTAAAGAAGGTTTAAGGCTCAGGTGTCAAACTCCGGCCCACCAGGTCATTTTATGTGGCTCGTAAGAGCTTTAAAAGAATATGATTATCATACATTCTTTGCATCGACTGTTACCATTAAACCTAATTCATCATCCGTCCACTAGGTGGCAGCAGCCTATTTCAAATGAACAGCTAGTCATTAGTGACTGAAGAAGGATTGCATGCTAGCTTGTCGCTGTTAAGCGTTGTCAGAAAGTGCAAGTGAATAAAGGAAAAGAGGACAAATGGCTATTTTGCTGTGTAGATTTCATGGTTGCCCTTTTAGAATAAATGTTCAGTGATTACTCGGCCCTCGATCTGCTTTAAATTTAGTGATGTGGCCTTCGGTGAAAGAGTTTTGACCCCCCTGTTCTAAAGTGATACATAATGGACTCCACAAATTAGACTTTTGGCAGAGGTTTTGTAATCACCAGTGTGTGTTCGTCTATGAATAAAATCCTCACCACACTCGTGCATGGATTTTTACCAAAAAATAGTGAGAACACTAACCTATCCAAGTCCCAGAGATTATTTCATTTTGGAATGTCAAGGTCAAAGGTGAAGGTCAGAGTAGGGCCACATATTTTTGGAGATAGAGCAACTTGGAAACGAGTGCCGATAGACATGCCGCTACTCTGGAACTACAACCAGAAACTATATACAGACTCACATCTGTACCTTTAATCTTGAGTGACCCAAATTGACCATCATTGCATCCAAAGAATTCCTGCAACCTGTGTTCACAAGCAAGGAGTGAACATGAAGCAGCAACGAGCTTACTTTTGCATCCCCCAAAAGTAATCAGTTCATCCTTGCATAAGAGAGGCCATAAATGCAAAGCTTGAAGAAAATCCCTCAAAGAGTTTGAGATACCACGTTGACAGGACTGGCCCACATGAAGCTGCAGTGACCTTGACCTCTGAACTCCAAAATATAATCAGTTCATCACTGCGTTACGGTGGGCGTTTTTGCAAAGTTTGAAGAAAACAATCCGGTGCTGAATTTGACATCCCTGACTCTACATGACCACATGTATATTTTTTTTATATGGGCCCTGTGACCTTGAAAATAGGTCAAAACTTCACAATAAGTATTACAGGTATGAATTGAAGACTAATCCATCAAAAACTGCACCCTCTAGAGTTTACACGGGTATTTTTGTTGACTTGACCTCTGTGGCCTTGAAATATAGGTCAAGTTTTCGATAAGCTGATAGGGCTTGCCGCTGGGTAATGCCTGATATAAAATAAAAGCAAATCAATTAAGATTCCGATATGCTGGAGAGCATGTAAATTTTTAGCCACTTTGACCTCTGTGACTTTGAACCCTGAATTTTTACATGACCATGTGCAAACTTCATATGACCACTCTGACCTTGATAAATAGGTCAAGGTGGCCCAGTTTCAAAAGGATCGAAGACCTTCACACCGAGTATAACAGGTATACTGGATTGAAAACTGATCCGACAAAAACCGCACCCTCTAATGTGTTAACTGGCATTTTTGCTGAATTGTCGTCTGTGACCTTGAAAACTAAATCAAGGTGACCCAGTTTCAATAGACTGTTAGGGCGTGCTGTAGGGACCATTAACAATGAATATAAAATAAATCCATTAAGAACCAGCACAGGTAGAGTTTTAACAAGACGTGTCTGTGGGGTCTGCGGACACTCCTGAAAACATAATATCCCCTACACTTTACGGGTGATGCGTTTAAAACTAGTACCCAGATACAGCCCTGCAGCATTATCCATGCTGTGTGGCGGAGGTACCTTGCTCTCTACGAGTGCTCTTCTATGTTAAAAATGTAATGGAGATGATGACAAAACATGCGTACAGCACAACTTGTTTATTTTTTGCTGCGATGCAAAGATTGGAAAAAGCGTATTGTGCTACATTAATGTAATGCACATCTGGATTTAAGAATCCATAAGGACATGTTTATTATACCTTCCAAAAATTATTGGTGTCATTTTACATTACAAAGTCTAAAAATGCAACGTGACTTTTTTTTTTTTATATATATATTACAACCCTGTTATTGTTGGTGCTTAAAATAACACAGCAACTCTAAACCCTCCTGAGCATGTGTAGTCATGTGACCAAGGTGGGGGAGTAACTACAGCAGACTCGTAAAAACTAATCAAGCATCCGGATCATAGTCTTGCAGGGATTGCTATGTAAAACCTCTTTGTACAAACAGTATGCCTAAATGTAATAAATATACTATAAATGTATAGGATATTATACGAATACTTTATACAGCTTACACCCTGTTCACCAAGCGGTGAGTGTTTGTCCATGCTTGGGAGGCTCTACTCTGCCACTGCTCTGGATTTGCTCTTCTTCTTTTCCTTGAGTTCTGCTGCTTCATCACCATCACATTCAGCCTCTCGTGGCGTCTCTGAGGGGAGTCCTGGTGCACCCTGTACATCTGGCTCTACACAGGAAATAAGAACATTAAAGGATGGACAGAACCTGAGCAAAGCCTGCGTGCGTAGAATTTGGTGCATGGCATTATCACAAACAAAATTACACCTATTTGTCTTGTGCTACAGACTACTAGCAGTTGAGAGTCAACAGCATACAGTTATTCAGCATCCATCCCAATGTAATCCCAGTTCAGCGTACATCCCAATGTAATCCCAGTTCAGCATACATCCCAATGTACCATTGTTCACTGGTATTTGATACAGCATGTGTGTTTCCCATACGCAAGATGAACACAAGAGCTAATAAAACAGACCCAGGGTTGCCAGGTATCAGCCGAACAACATCTCATCCTCACCTAAAACTAGCTCCGAAAAATCAGAAACGGGAAATATTCGTCAATTTTGCATTTCTGATGTATAGGTATCCCCATCTTTTTTTCCTACATAAAATTATCGGGTTTATTTGCAGTGATATGCTCTAAAACAAGATCTTGGGTACTTTTAAACTAGCCCATTACTTTCATTACCTTTCTATTTCCTGGTTATGGGGAAGCATGAGTCTTGCCCCAGTGTACCTCTGTTACAGCTTGTTGTAGTTCCCATTTCGACCACGAGGCATAATAAATCACCCACTCATACACAACCTCAACCGCTAAATACTATTATGTCTGCGAGGAGGCTGAAGCCTATCTCAGCCGACACTGAGCTAAGGCAGGAAACACTCCGCACAGCCTGCCAGACCATCGCAGGGCCAGCACACACAACCATTCACACTCACATCTACATATACAGGCAATTTGGAACAATTGCATATTTTTGGACTGTGGGAGGAAACCGAAGAACCCGGAGGAAACCCATGTGAGCAGAGTGAAAACATGCAAACTCTTGACAGACACACCCGAGGCAGGTATTTGAACCCAGGACCTTCTTGCTGTGAGGTGGATATGCTAATCGCTACGCCACTGTGCCGCCACAATAGCTAGTGTGAGGGTTGTTCATGAACCACTTATAATCTTAAAGCCAGTGGAAACTGAAACTTAAAACTTTAAAGGAACCAGAATGCTGAATCCGTGTACCTGCAGCCAGCTGTATGCTTTTGCTGTAACCTGCAGCAGATGACATGGCCTGACCCAAGGCCTGATTGGAACCCAGGGGCTGCTGGGAGGTGACTGGTTTGCCAGAAGATGAGCGCTGGCTGCTCTTGGACTCTTTCCCAGGTTTTGACCAGAATAAAGTATCCCCGGCCTGAAGGGCTGCACCCATTTTTTGAGCCGTCTCTACAAGCTGTGGAGGAAGAGTACAGAAACTGAGAACAGATGTGTAGGGACGAATACCTGCAGGTGTGAATGGAGAGACCCATGAGTATGATGTATTTCAAGAGAAATACTTTAAGATTTTGTTGGAGCACCTTACAGTATGGTCCGGGTATAAAACTGGGACTTGCATAATGAAAGAGTGGTTCAGGGAGTATCATCTTCATCATCTGCCGAATTGCTTAATCTAATCTGGGTTGTTGTCTAAGCCTACACTGGGTGAAAGAGGGGTACACCCCGAACAGCTCACCAGACCATCACAGGGCCAACACACACATAACTATTCACATCTAGGGGCAATTTGGAACAGTCAATTAGCCTAATGTGCATGTCTTTGGACTGTGGGAGGAAACTGGAATACCTGGAGGGAACCCACGCAAACTCCACACAGAGACATCAGAGCCCAGGACTTGAACCCAGGACTTTCTTGCTGTGAGACGGACGTGCTAACCACTATGCCACTGTGCCGCCCGATTCAGGGAGCATGAGAAATCATTTTCGCACAGTACCACAAAGTCCTGCTCTTAACTTAAAAGTCTGTGGGATGTGCTGGAGGAGACTTTAACGAGTGATTCAATTTTCCCTCATCAAAGCAAGATGTCAGTGAAAAATCGACACTGGATTGAAATAAAAGTTGCGATGTTGATTAAATTTGTTGAAACAATGCCACGATGCGCCAACAAAATATTAGAGTACACCAACTTTTCTGTCCACCAATATTCCCAAAAACTTTTTTAATTTACTGTAATACTAAACACTGTTGTTTATTTTTTCTACCTAGGTTTTCTAGTCATTAATCCATTTTTGTATTCCTTGTTTGGCGGATTTCTTTTATGTAAACCCAAGACAGGACACAGAATATTTTTATTTTGCTCTTTCTTGTATTCTTAAAGAAGCCTGAACTAGTGATTTAATTTAAACATTTAATAATTTGAATACAGGAGTCTGTCCTGAGCTGATGGGGGAGATTTAGTACGTTTCATACTTTATCACTGTATATTCTGTTGAAACTACTGCTTTAAACACACCAGTGACACATAATGCCACAACGTTTTCCATAACATTCAAAAAGGAGGTTTACCTAAAAATACTTTCATACACCTCCCCCTTCTCCTCACCTCTGAGGGTGGAATTAAAGTGACTGGTCCCCCAGGAAGCGTTTGATGCTGTTCCCATTAGCTCAGGATGGAGAATATCTGCATGTAGAATAAAACCTGAAGTCTCTACTTTCAAAAATGAAAACAAAAACAAACAAAAAACCCTGTATTGACCAGTGTCACACATGTTCACAGTATCTCTCCTGATAGTCTCGCCTAGATCGTTGGATTTAAAACAGCAGCTGGGCGTGGTGACACTTTCGAAGGGCAAGTCCGCATGCGTAGATCAGAGGATGGCTTGGCGCAAAAAAAAAAAAAAGTATTTTAAAATTCACTCGTCAAGTTAACACTGGCCGGAGTAAAAACAAGACCAATGTTATTTTTTATTACAAATCTCAAATATGAACACCAGCGGATCCACAGAACAAGAAATAAAAAAAGAATGGCCTTAACTTATTTATTAGTGCTAATAATCCGAGGTTCTACCTCAGGGTCGAACTCAGTGTTGCTGTTCCGCTCTAACAACATGTTGACTTTCTTCTCCATCTCCTGGTACTGCTGTAGTGCTGCCTTCTTGTCTCCCTGATTATACAACAGCACTGCAAAATTCAGACTCACCAGAGGGTTGGACCTGGAAGAGAGAAAGAAACACAGAGACATCCTTCATTCACCTACAAATAAAAGAATAAATAAATAAAGCTGCAGTTGTTTAGAAAGTTTCGAAGACTTACTCATCGAGCTGAACAGCTTGTTCATATGACCTGCGCGCATTTTCTACATCGTCCAAATTGGTCAGCGCGACTGTAAGAAAAACCAGGACATGAATATCTATTAGTCAACACCGAGACCCATAGACAGCTTAGCTATTAAACATTCTGGAAGAATTGGGCTGTTCATGGACCATGCACTGATAACCCATTTGGGGTATTGGAGGGATGGGGGGGGTTTCATCGGTACCCTTTGCCCCACTGACCAGACTATAGTGCAAAACAAGACTTGCTTTCAGAATATAATTAGAAAATAAATATCCCATACAGTAGACCACTGAGGCCCTTCGATGGACTGGTGATAAATCAAAGAATAAAGCATATATGCTTTAACTGTAAACATTATTGTGGGGTTTAAGCCGAGCTCTATAACAGGGCTCTTCAATTAATTTGGAATGTGGGCCGGGTCATAAAAACAATCCCAAATGAGGGGAGGAGATTGGTCCACTATAACAGGTTGTGATGCAGGGAGGCGGGGCGAATGAATTTGAATTTTTTAGTTGAGAGTGGTAAAACCCATTTAAATAAAGTATTAATACAAAGAACAAAGGTGTTGTCAAGGTACTGGGCAGTGGGTAGAAAAATCGTATCTCTCTTGAAACAATAGAAATTAATTTGACGAGTATCGGGAGGGGCAGCATGCTGCATGTGTGTGTGTGTGTGTGTGTGTGTGTGTGTGTGTGTGTGTGCGTGACCTGCATGTGCCCAGAGATTACACAAACAAACAAATAAATAAAAATTTTGCGTGTCACGCAGGCTGTGTGTGTGTGTGTGTGTGAGAGAGAGAGAGAGATAAATCATAAGCGCGGGAAGAGCACGCTCTTTAAAGTGCCAGTACACTGCATGCGTGTATATGCGCGCGTGTGACCTGCAACTGGCAGTTACTGACAGTTTTTAACTGAAGTGATGTCTTACGCACATGTCTTGCTTTTAGTCTTCTGATTTGAAAACCATATTTCCCATCACATTGAGGTTGACAGCATTTGAGAGCTAAGAATTTGGTCAACACTGTGATATAAACTATTTCCCTGTACCGTAAAAAGTGTGCAGTCACAATTTAAAAATGACCCTCAAAATGATTTGAAAAAGCTCTATTTTCTATTGACCTCTATGCAGTAATTTCCCGGTACAGCAGTCAGTCAGAGACTCACAATTTCACTTCTACAAGTGCTGTTGGTTCGTGATCATGTTACATGATCAGAACCAGCACACATTTTCCTCCGTTTTACTGGTGTAGAGTGAAAATTATGGGAGTAGGATCAAGTTAGAAAAACTTTTTCCCAAGATAATGGTCTCTTTTTTCACACTCTAACATCACACACTCTAGCCCAAAGCATTCCACGCAATAGACACCCATCATACACAGACTCAGAAATCCTGATGGCACTTGATCAAAGATTAAAAGAAAACCATAAAAGGCAGCAAAAAGCTGTTTTTTCACCGCATCCAAGTTTCTATGTAAAAGTATGGCTTCTTGGTGAGTCGTCAAACTGAGGTGAGTTTCATGCTTGTTTGTTCACCTCTCCCCATTCATTTCAATGGGATTTTTGGAGAATATATTGGCTAATTGTGTCGTCATGATAACGCAAAACACCAATAAAATTAATAGCACACTTCACGGCGCTGAGACACATGTTTTGATATAGACATTGTATTTGTGCACTTTGCCGTTTGGGCCACAGTTTGCGCGATGCAAGAATAATAATAATAAAAAGGAAAATAAAGAGCCCCATTTTTCTAGGGTGAATAGTAATATGTGTCTGCTCTTAAGCAGCTACATAATGAATGAATACACCACTGTAGTGAAGTTTTAAAGTCTTTTTTTAAAAAAAGTTTTTAAAGTATGCACTGACAGATGTCTCGCATACTTTCTTTTGATCCTTTTTTAACCAATCAGAAATCTTATGTGAAAAAAATTCTTCGAGTGGGCTATAACCGAACAAAAAGCCTTTCAAATCTTATATCTGCCTTCCGAGGTGTCCTGGCATGCCATTAAGGCCCAAGGTATAAAATGTTGTGTTTTGCACTGCCTTTCAGCTCGCCGCGGCTGTAAAGAGTGGCTACTTGAATGATCATGCTCCCAGACTGGTGTGAGCTGACAGGAAGCCTAATCAGCTCATTTTAGAATGCACAACATGTCAAATCTTGTGGATGGATATGCTACGCCAGCAAAAAACTACATCACATTCGGCTTCAGTCAGGCACAGACAAGAAACTGAGGTTACAAGAGGCACACACTCACACAGCTACCTTATGCTGCATAAAGACAGAGAATATAGCATGTGGTCATCATCATCATCATCTTCTTCCGCTTGTTCCGGGGTCGGGTCGCGGGGGCAGCAGCCTAAGCAGTGACTCCCAGA
>JAOUQZ010000010.1:17148220-17160515 GCA_028564935.1 Neosilurus hyrtlii | reverse complement strand
TCTTTACATTATACACTATTCGGACAAAAGTTAATGGACACTTGACTTGTTTCTTGATGGTTGGTCTCCAGGTTTCATTTCTCTTCATTGTTATAATAAGATTCTCTCTTCGGGGAAGGCTGTGCACTAGATGTGTGGAGTGTGGGCTCTGAGGATTTGTGATCATTCATCCACAAGAGCTTTATTAAGGTCAGGTGCTGATGTCAGGTGACCCCTGGGACGGGTTGCATTGTAGTTCCTCCCAAACGTGTTCAGTGAGTTTGAGGTCAGTGTTCTGTGCAAGCGACTCACGTTCTCCGACTCCAACCTTGGCAAGGCATGTCTTCATGGAGCTCACTGTGTGCTCAGGGGGGACGGTCATGCTAGAACAGGTTTGAGCATCGTAGTTCTAGTGAAGGGAAATTGTAACGATACAAAAAATGAAGACATTCTAAATTGTCTGCTTTTAACTTGGTGGCACTAAATTTGGGAAGAAGGTACATATGGGTCTGATGGTCAAGCGTCCATAAACTTTTGTCCATAAAGTAAACCATATAATGTTTAATATGTTTTCCCTGAATTCTATTTCGACATGAGCAAATTTTGCTTTTATGTCAATTCCATGTTGTGCTTAACAGTTAAAAAAGAATTTCATGGTGTAGGGTTGTGTGTGTGACCAATAAAATGTAAAAAAAACTAAAACACTGCACCACACAAGCATGATTTATCCACACACCATTTTCAAGATCGTGTCCACTCCCATGCGGGCAATTCTTTGCTTCACTTCCACAGAAACCTCCGATCGAAGATAATTTGAAATGGGTTCACTTTCCTAAAAGAAGAAAGAATAATAAAAAAAAGTAATAATAAAATTAGAAGTACATGATACACATCACTCAAAAGAGACAAGCACACACTTGCCATCTCAGGGAATTTACCGACCTCATATGTTTCAACTAGGACAGTCCTTGTGACGAATGGTCTTAGCGGTGTTGGAAACTTGACATATTCCAAATCCTTGAAGTTGTTCTTAAACTTTTCCATGTTCCTTGCTTCAAAACGAAGGTCTATCTGTAACCAAAGTTTTGTTTTTTATGCAAAACCAACAAACAACAAACAAATAAATAAATAAACAGACATATGTGGTTTGTAAGAGTATCTGGTGAAAGTTAGTCATAATGAACCTGCTTAGTCATGAGCTTCTCAAATTCATCCACCACTTCAGGTAGACTGAGCCATTTCAGTCCTGGTAAGAAGCTGATAAGCACACTCCCTGCTTTCATCAGGATCAAGTCAATCTGAACCTGTCTCCTGATCCCGGGATGGAGCACCTGCATGGAAATATTAGGAAGACTACTGTGACTTTACAATATTTCATATAATAAGAATAATAATGAGTTATACAGGTTGATTTTTATGACATGGTGTTTATGACATATTTTATCCTTCAGAACTTAAAGGTCCAGTAATGCTCTTGTGGATGAATGATCACAAATTCCACAGCTTCACGACAAAATCTAGTGGACAACCTTCTCAGAAGAGAGAAATTTAATTATAACAGCAAAGAGGACTGAAACCAGAAGTCTCACCATCAAGAAACATGAGTGTTACCATCAAGTGTCCATGAAGTTTAGTCTGTCTAGCTGTATCTAAGAGTAAGGTTGCGGAATGTAACGAAAATAAATGCCCCTCTACAACCTCTCCCTTTTCAAGCATATAGTACAGTGTATGGTGACTGTCCACTCGGGAAACCTCAGCGATTTGTCAAAATAATTCCTCGGGTGGTAGTGGCACCAAGTTGAAGCTGGCACCACTTATATATCTGGGGCAGGGGCATTCGGGACTCCTCGGCTATTTCCAGTGGTTATCACAAAGGGTTTATCTGGGTGTTGCCATATTACTTCTGGGGATCTGTATCTCCCTGCTGTTTGTTAATTAATAAATTAGCTTAGTATTAACTGATCAGCTGACCCCCTTTTTTAGTCTATGCCAAACATCTACATTTCTACAAAGAAAATCAAAAGAACGTGTTATTATCATGCACTACTTACTAGTATGGTTTCCTCCAAAACTCTAGATAGTTCTCCAACAAAATTTCTCAAGAGTACTACATTCAAATAGCTGTAACCGAGTCGAGCTCCAGAATCGAACTTCCAAGCACTTATGCTCCCTTGCTTTTCACTGGGCTAAATAATAGGTTTAAATAATAAGTCATTTACCCAAAATTTTGCATTTCAAATTCACATTGCACTTGTTAAAATTCGAAAAACACTTTCTAGAACTCAATGATTCGTAGTTACTGTAAAATATCCTCCTAAATCATACACAGTGCACCTCTAATGAACTCTAAACTTCAGAAGCAGACTTTGTTAAACATTACCTTAATTGCCACTGGTATTAACCCCTTATCCTCTGCATGTGGAAGCTCAGCAGAATCTTCATACCCACTCCCAGACATCTCCTCCCCTCCTTTTTCAGACCCCCATAAATAACCCAAAATGCCTCCAAAGCCAGGAACCTCCCAGGCTTCCAGCATGTCCTCCTTTTCAAGTCCTTCCACCAGCTGCTGAAATGCCGGGTCCTTCACTCTTGCCACTTGAGCCTTGGCCCGATATACCTGTGCCACACATCCTGAACCCACAGGCTCCTTACTGTCAAAGACAAAGAGCTGCCTCCATCCCTCCCCAAAGGCCCGTGTTAAACATTGCTTTGTGTGAGTCCACGAATGAGGACGCACCCGGACATGTAGCCGAGAAAATCGATCGCAGAACTCCTTGGAGAAGATATCTCGCCGCGTGCTTGCCCACTGGGCAAGTTTAATAAACGTTGGACCAGACGTCTCTGTGACCCAAAGCAGGGCGTCCAGCCAGCATGCAGTCCAGCTCTGGGAGAGCAGACTGAGTGGATAGAGAAGCAAAAGGGGGCTGAATTTCAGCAGCAGGACCAAGGAACGGACGCTCAGCCGAATCACAAACATCAGCCTGTGGACCTGCACTTTAGCAAGGGACTTTTTCTCTATTCTTCTCGGAGGAAGCACTGCCTCCTGTGCCGACGCATTGATGAGTCCACCTGCCCCCCAACACAACAACGCAACCTTGGGTGTTCGAGCCAGAATGTGATGAGGACTCTTCTTCACAAAAAAAGTTCTGCATGGTACGAATCGAATGGACACCGAGACCCTGTGAATGGTATACCTGAGACTTTGGAAAACAAATTTTGTGCAAAGAGCAGCCATTTTTTAGATTGTATGACTTTAGCAGCAGTTATTATTAGGATATAATGGAATATATTGGTGCAGATTTCACATTTGAGCTACACTTGTGTAGTTAACACAGGATTAATAATGAATCAGGGCAATTTCACAGTGCTGAGTGACCTCACTGCCAAATCCTGTAAACACTGTCATGCACACTTAGCCAACTAAACAGAATGACAACAAACATCTGGAGGAAGTTTCACTGCTTCACGCTACATCAGATCAGGTGCATCACCTATAAATGTAACGTCATGTATACGACCAATAAAACTGATCAATAAACCCAATAAACGTGTATCTAAAATATTCTACTAATAAGTACGACATCTCATACAGCACCAGAGTACAGACACAGCACCCCGAAACGACACTTTGTGGTTATATTATTCATTCATCCTTGCTGTGAAACTTGCCCGCACCACCGTGTTACATTCAAATCGTTCCGTACAGGTTTAACACGCCTGTGGAATCTAGTTCCGCTTTAGTGCTTGCCTTCGTCACTCATTCTCCTACGGTGGCTCACAAGTGTCACTGCACAGGCGCCAGTGTGACGGCACAAGCATCCGGTTCTAACACTCGTTTAGAGTGTAAATCACTGAGTGAGTGTAAAGTCATCAGGTATCCATAATGTTTTTGGGAGTGACAGGACTGGAAAAAATGATCTGAATGTCTTTTTTTCCATTTTCTTTTTACTTTTTTGTAAACCATGAATCAGTTTGGTCTCCAGAGAGACCAAAGAGGGGCCATAACGCGCCAGAACAGTCCACAATCCCCATTAAACAACAATAAACAACAACAACCGAGTGTAATCATCTCAACGAGTGAATTGCTTACCGTTATGGGGCGTCAAATGTAAAAATTCGACAGTAATTTGACACATTTTCATTAGTTGGCTCATTTTCAAATTCAAATTCAAATTTATTTGTCACGTACAAAAATTCTACACAGTACAATATGTAGTGAAATGCTCAGTACGACTGTCCTAAAATTTGAAGAATAAGCTATCAATATCAAGAAAAACAGAACAATAACAATAACTATTTGAAAGGACTTTATAGTTAAGGGTCAATATAAATATAAACATGCAAATATAAAATAAAATAAAATATAAAATAAAATTTAGGATACAAAAATATATAAAATGTATTATAATATAAATGCAGTGGCGATTTTACAAGTAATACTGTATGTAAAGTGTAAAGTGTCTGTGTGCACCCATCAGCTGAGGTAGGATGTAATGTTTATGTGTAGGGGAGAGTCTACAGTGTCCAGGTACCAGTGTTCTGGTTCAGGGCTCAAGCGGCCTGCGACAAGAAGCTCCTCCTCATTTGCTCAGTATTTGCTTTCAAGGAATGGAAAAGTTTCCCTGACCGCAACAGAGAGAAGAGTCCATTGTTGGGATGGCTGAGGTCCTTCACTATCTTCCTGCCATCCCAAAAATAGACTCTTCACTCTTTTGCGGTCATTTCCCTCATATTTAAGATGGAATCACACCTAAAACTTAAAATCTGAACTAAAAAAACTTAAAATCTTACATGTAACTGTTAAGAAAATGTTTGCATGAGCAACCTAAATGTTACATATGTTATAATATAAAATCTAAATGTTAAATATTAAATCTAAATCTAAATGTTAAATCTAATGCTAATATACAAATCTATCTTGTTTTATTTTTTAACCATAATCGGTCTGGGAATCGCCATTATTCAGCAGCAGTCCCGGACTTTTACAACACTTATCTGACACTCAGTACACAATACTGTGTTTCCACAAACTTAAGGAGCGAATCAGCACATTCTTTTATCACATTCATTTTAAATGTGGTTCCGTCACTGTCGTCACTTTCACTTTCACTCAGCTCTCCCGTCACTGATGCCTCTATCGGTTCATTATCATTCATCTGACATCTGATTTCATTCATCTGGGTATTATTTAGTACCTCTCAGCTGCTTCATTTTCTTCCATCCACTGGGACGGGAACGGGTCAGACAGGGGGGACGTTGGAAAATCATCACTGTTCTGGACTTCCATCATCGGGGCAGTGGTGGCATAGTGGTTAAGGCAATGGTTTACTGATCCAAAGGTCAGCGGTTCAATCCCCACTATCACCGCTGTTGGGCCCTTGAGCAAGGCCCTTAACCCTCAATTGCTCAGTTATGATATAAAAATTATCATTGTAAGTCGCTCTGGATAAGAGGGTCTGCCAAATGCTGTAAATGTAAATCATCAATTTATGGACTTCTTTGAGGATTTTCCCGACAATACCAAATAACGTCCCCTGCCGGATTTTGTACGGGAAATGAAGGTATGTGAGAGGGAAGTCCAGCAATTTGCATAACATTTATGGAGGAGCAAATATATGACATTCATGACATTTTAAAGACCATAGGCCTTCCTCAGATCATGGGTCCAAAACGCACAGTACCCCCAGTGGCATCTGATACCCCTAATTTTTTCCTCCACACATATCAAATGGTCATAAACTTCTTTCCGTAAGGATTTTTGCGATGCATGGTGATGTTTTAGTACCTGCTGAAAAAAATGGGTTTAAAAAAGAGAACAAAACAATAAAATGCATAACTAGAGGCACATTTTTATATTTATTATTTATATATTATATTTATTTATTTACTTGTTAGTTACTGATTTAATTTTAAATAATTCCTAGTAAAAAAAATGCATAACAAGCTGTTTTTATCAGCATCATGATATCTCATTATAGTATTAATATAATGATGATGATGACGATGATAATGTTTATTGTTCAAATATGCTAATTGGAATCAGAAAAATCAATAATAGCATATATGGAAATCGTATTAGGGTAAAGTAATATTACGATAATCATTACGTTGACATAGAGAGAAACTTTACAGTGCTCTGCTTTTCACGATTCACCGAGAGCACCTGATGAGCTGTGTCATGGCGGTCAACTTTTCTTTACACGGTCCACACTAGCCTTAGTGTATGTGCTTCTATATTATAGACACTGTAACATGGTTAGCACATTTGAATTTTAGTGTGTGCCACACCTTCTGGTCTCATTGTTGTGTAACGTGCCATAAAATAAAACTGATTCACTCTGCACAGTTAATACGCCCTAATAATATTCATTCATTCATTCATTCATTCATTTTCTGAACCGCTTTACCCTAATTAGGGTTGCGGGGAGGCTGCCAACATCTCAGCCGACTCTGGGTGAGAGCAGAGTACACCCTGGACAGCTCACCAGACCATTGCAGGGCAGAAATATGCTGATGGCAACCAATGGCCTAATAATATTATGCTTCATTATCTGACATGTAAGTATCCCTGTCAGTAAGTGTGTATGTAATATCGGTCACCACTGCTTCCAAGTGACAGCTAGCGGTAATGTTGAGCGATAATACATGGTTTATGAGTTGCTCTCTTAAATAGCCTGACAACAATATAACTGTTACTTTATACATTTTTCTTATGAATACCATAAGTGATAAGCGATTATAGCCATAGATGTTCAGATTTTATATGCGTAAAAAAGTGATCGATAAAATAGTCTTGGTAAAATATATAATTGTCATTTTTGTACAGATTTCTTGCCGGTGATTTAGGGGTAGATTTTCAGATTCCATGTCCATAAAAAAGCGTGTGTCTATATCTATTTCCAGGTCTGTATACATGTTTACACGTAGTGCATGTCTCCAGTCGATGATTCTTTACACCAGAAAAACACTTGTTTCACCAGTGAATTGCTTTTTTTTAAACCCACTTCATATCGATGTTGCTGCATTTTGATGAGTTTTGATGGTGTTGTGCCTTAAAGTTGGTCATTATGCCATGATACTTGTGGACTATTGTATTAATTTGCTGAACCGATCCTACTAGGGTCAGGGGGAGGGTGGAGTCTATGTCAGCCAACAAACTACTTCATTCACTCATTCATTTTCTGATCCACTTAATCCTAATTAGGGTCGCGCGGAGGCTGGCGCCCATCTCAGCCGACTCTGGGCGAGGGCGTGGTACAACCTGGACAGCTTGCCAGGCCATTGCAGGGCCAACACTCACACAACCATTTACAGTCACACTCAGGGGCGATTTGGAACAGCCAATTAGCCTACTGTGCATGTTTTTGGACTGTGGGAAAAAACCGGAGTACCCAGAGGAAACCCTCGCAAACACAGGGAGAACATGCAAACTCCACACAGAAACGCCCGAGCTGGGAATCGAACCCAGGACCTTCTTGCTGTGAGGCGGATGTGTTAACCACTACCCCACCGTGCCGCCCTTCAACAAACTACTTGTTTATTATTTTCAATGTTTTTAATGAACCTCACTGAAAGACTTTAGCAAACAATAATCAGCTCTTAAAATGAAAATCCATCAGTAAGAGCTGCACAGTGGCTTAATGGTCAGCATGTCCGCATCACAGCAAGAGGTCCTGAGTCCCGAGCCCAGGCATCCAGGTATTCAGGTTTCCTCCCACAGTCCAAAGTCATGCACCTTAAGGTAACTGAGTGTTCCGAATTGCCCCTAGGTGTGAATGTGAGTGTGAATGGTTATGTGTGTGTGCTGGCCCTGCAATAGTCAGGGTGAACCCCACCTTCGCCCAGTGTCAGCTGAGATAGGCTCCTGCTTCAGGCTCACCAAATAGGATTAAGTGCTTTGGCAAAAGAGTGAGTAAAAATTCTTCATAGCTGTGATGAATTTGCTGTTCTTTTGCGGACCGCTAGAGGGTGCTACTGAGCAGGGTTAGCAGGTTCATTGCTGACAGTGTTACTGTGACCTAACTCTCCCTTACAGTAGCTCATCTCAGTCTGATAGCATGCTAATAGTTCTTTGAAAACTCATCCTCCTTGTTGCTATAATGCATATAATTGACTAATCTACTGTCTTATCGCTTCAACGGCAAATTTTAATTACAAATCAGGAAATAAGGAAGGTGTTAAATTTAAATAATGACACAAGAAACCTGAAAATTAAAGATTGCATTGGATCATATCTATTCCATTCACTTACATGAGCCTCAGGAAGTGTGTTGTAGATGTATGAGAGAGGTGTTACTGGTCGGTGTAGGTTCTGAGAGGTGCTACACCACCTCTACAAGTGTTGGTGCAAAGGAATGCCTGACACTCCTCTTTCCTCTCAGTCACAGCCACATACTACAGCTTCCTGCTCAAGAACCTGCCGTTCATCTCCATACTGGCATTCGTGGCTACCTGGGAGGATGAGAAGTACACGAAGCCGAATCCTCTGGAGTAGCCATTCTTCATCATTACCTTTGCACTGGTGATGGTCCTAAACCAAAACTCCATGCGCAGACGCTGATCACCAATAGTGTGATCCAGACCTCTGATGTAGAGGGTCCGACCCTGCTCAGTGTTGTGACCGAGTTCTGACCAAGACCCCATTGAAGGTCTGGGAGCGGCGGCCCGCCTCAGCTTTGCGCTTCTCATGGGACTTGAAGTGTTCGATGAAGACTGGACGGTCAATAAAGAGTTTGCATTATACGTTTTCATCGCTATTTCTGCCACCTCTGTAGACTCAAAGTGGGTCCATAACCTTTTGACCCCCTTTTATTACCTACAACCTTGCAGGTCAGGACCTTCCCAAATGCTGAGATGGTGTCGAAAAATTCAACGCTTGTCAATGGATGTGTCCAAGTTTTTTATATTAAGATTTCTGGCATTGGTCTCTTTCTTTACTAAATCTCACTGTGGCCACATCACCCTCATGGGCAGTCCCAGCAAAAGCTTAAAATTGAGTATTTCCACCGCACTCACAGCATCAGCTTGATGCAGAAAGTTGAAGTAGGTGTAGTCGGTGTAGAGAGGACACCGGTCTTCCTGTCCCTGTATAGAGGGACAGAGTGAACACGTCCTGCAGGGCTGAATCGTTCCTTAAGCATCTCCTCAGTTATGTTGGGATGCACGTCGGTCCCATGCAGTGCAGATGCCATTTTGCTTGGATGTATTTTACAATAAGAGAACAACTAATCAGAATGAATTAAACTGTCAGTGGGGGAGAAAAGCAATAACACCGACTGAACTGCCAACTAAACATTTAGAAGACTTATACAGTAAAATCCCTCAGCTGTTAGTATTTGTGATACTGGTATTAAAACACATAAAAAGAATTTGTACAAGGCCACTTACCAAAAAGTACAATAAGAAATAGCTGATTATCCTCAGTTTACACTGGGGCCATGATGTCTACAGTATGAGAGAATCATTAATATTATTATTATTTTTCATTCATTGATTTTCTGAAGCGCTTAATCCTAATTAGGGTCGCGGGGAGGCTGGTGTCCATCTTAGCCGCCTCTGTGCAAGGGCAGAGTACACCCTGGACAGCTCAAAAGGCCATCGCAGGGCAGAAACATGCTGATGGATAGGCAGCCTACTCTTCACAAAAATCAGCAATGGTTCTTTTACATGCCTCTCACCTTAGACAGTGAGAGACATGGCCGGCATTTGATAACCCAGTTAGTTGCACTGGGGGGACAGCAGTGACAACCCGCTGATAGTGGGGCTTGAACCCCCGACCTTGGGATCAGTAATCCCAATCCAATCCAGCATCCCAATATTATTATTATTATTATTATTATTATTATTATTATTCACTCATTCATTCATTTTCTATGCCGATTAATTCAAATTAGGATTGTGGGGAGGCTGATGCCCATCTCAGTTGACTCTGGGTGAGGGTGGGGTACACCCTGGACAACTCGCCAGGCCTTCTCAGGGCCTATTATAATAATAATGATAATTATTATTAGTTGTTGATGTTGTTGTTGTTGATGTTTTTTGCAGAGATAATGTGTTGGTTGAAGATGGTACCGATTGGCTGTCATGCATGAGTTGCATGTGTAGGCTTTGTCGATATCCAATCAAAACATGCAATGATGAGCAATTTGCGTTGTTTTGAATGGCGAACAAAATATCGCCAAATTTTTAAGGTATTAGGCATTTGTATTTAGATAACTAAATACATCACATGCATCTTCTCCCCATGCTTTTGTGAGTTTCCTCCTGGTACTCCAGTTTCCTCCCACAGTCCAAAGACATGCACATTAGGGATAATTGGCTGTTTCAAATTGCCCGTAGTGTGAGTGTGATTGGTTGTATGTGTTGACCCTGTGATAGTTTAGCGAGCTTTTCAATTACGCGTTTTGGGAAATAAGTGAGTGAGTGTTTGATGTTTTTTAACATAGAAACATAAAAATCAGTGCGGACAGCAATTTATATTAAATATGTCAACTATGTCAATAGGCTACTAGGTTTTCACCACTCGAACATTGTATGGCAGTAAAAAACCAACAAACAAACAAACAAAACCTAATACATTTAAAAATAGCCACAAAATACTGTACAATTTTATATTCATCTATAATTAATCTCTTAAGTTTATTCCAGTGTATTTTATTACATTTTTTACATGTAATACAATAGAATCATTAACATTATTAAAATATAAGTACAGTCAACAATTATAATTTAATATAAGCTATAAACTTACCTGTCCTCACCACTTGGAGTATGTGTCAGTACAACCTGTATTTGATTGTGTGTGTATTTGAACCTGCTGTGAGCAAATGAAACATGTTTTACTATCAACCTCCCATAATAAGGCATTAGGCATTTGTCCACTTTTGCTGAAATTTCCACGCCTTTTTATTAACTTTCCTTTTCTTCAGCTGCTTTTACACATGCAGCAAGTTGTGCCCACTTGCCAACATGTTTAACCTTTTACTCATAAATCGGTGGCAAGCTGGACGTTAGAGACAGTAGGTAAGCAAGCCACTGGAGAAGAAACGCCCATCTGGCGTGAAAACCTGCGGAATGACCTAATTAACCGGATGATTGCTACTGTGCACGCGTAAGTGTTCAGAGGTCAAGATGTTCTGGAACTTATGGCAACTCAAAAAGTGAAGCAAGTTGTGCCCACCAGTTGCAAGTTGTTCCGTAAAAAATAGTATTTACATGGACAGTTGCATCGAGGTGACTTGTTGTGGGTGCAAGTGCTCATGTAAAAGCAGCTGCATACAATGTCTTGATGCTTGACCCCTTGAACAATGACAGAGAAGCGACAGTCTATGTACATAAGCGTTATTAGATATTAGATATTAGATATTAGGTATTAGATATGTATAAGTTACCTCCACCATGCAGCATGTCCACCAGCACTTGTTTTTAAGTTATATGTGCTCTATATCTGGAAATTTAGGATCCAGAGCTGACCTTGACTTTTAAAATAGATATTCCAAAATTAAATAATCTCTGGGACTACAGTAGCATAGGCTCCCTTCCAAGTTGGGTAAAAATCTGTGCACAGCTGTGGTCAGGATTTTGTTCACAGACAAACTGACAAACAATACCTCCATCAAAACTCAAAAACACAAAAAGGATTAGATATAATTGGAGAAGGATTGGAAAAAAAATAACAACAATTACAACAACAACAATTTTGATAAGATCTTTAATCAATCATAGACTGCACCTGATGAAATTCATTAGGAATGCATGCCATAAAAGCTCTATGACATATGCACAATCAGATGTGCTCCTCTTTAAAATTACATGCCCTTTTGACTACAAGTCATATTCATCTCACAAGAATAAAAGATCTCATTTCTGGCAGGAAATACTTGCACATAAATGGCATTTGTGAAGTGCATCACTGTGTGCTAGTGACAGAATGAGGAGACGACAGTGTTGCTCTTCACACTTGCTGCAGGCTGTTTGTGACAAAAGCATGGGTGTCATTTTCTGTGAGGCAATCAGCACTTGAAAGCTCATCGCAGCATGTCGAGACGCACATCATGGATTGGAGGGCAAATAATATTATGTCTCCTGTCACTGTTTGAGTCCAAAACAAGATAGATTCCTTGTTGGTATATTAATTTATAACCTGCTATGCTTCTTCTGCTGTGGTCTTTAATCTACAGTTAATTTATTGTTTTGATTTTTCTATACTGTATTGTAATCCCCCAAAGGAAATTATTGCCTTTGCATTTAACCCATCCAAAGTGAACACACACACACACACACACACACACACACACACACACACACACACACACAC
>JAOUQZ010000010.1:17137905-17148120 GCA_028564935.1 Neosilurus hyrtlii | reverse complement strand
GCCCAGAGTCGGCTGAGATGGGCGCCAGCCTCCCTGCGACCCTAATTAGGAATAAGCGGTTCAGAAAATGAATGAATTTAATTGAATTGAACCCAGTACCTAAAGCACTATACAGATGATTTGTTAGTTTAGTTTAGAAAAAAGTGGACCTGCAGTGGAAAGCAACCTGGTTACTTTTTTCAACAAATAAGTTTTTTTCATGAGGAGTCTTTAGATGTGTTTCCAGAAAGCCTAATAGATTCTAATTAGAGGGTTTGAAATGAAACAACAGAAAGGTGAATGCATTATATTTGGGAGATTTCAAGTTTGAACCCCAGCAATGTCCCAGCATTCTGTGGCCAGGACTCAACAGATCCAAATCTGGCTTGGCTATATACGCTGTCATGTCAGTCATTGAGACACTTACCAATCGTGGGTGTTTGCGCGCCCATGTGCGCAGAGGAAGGTAGAAAATAATTTGTTCAAGTGTATTACGCTGCCCTGTGACACAGCTTGAGCAGCAATTCGTAAACATATGTCTCAGAGGACTACATTAGCTTTCATGCAATTCTGGTTGGTGGCTTTTGAATGTTGTGTTGGGAACTGGCAGGTCACCAGATTTGGAGAGAAAAACAAGCAAAAAATATAAAATAAACACACGTTAAATAAAAATCTTTTTATAAACTTACATCATGGCATTTTCGTACCACAGAGGGTTTCAAGTAGAATTGTTTTAAGAAACAGAAAATTATTCAGCGAGGAACCCATTTCTCGAGGAACCCATTTTGGAAGAGTATACAAATAATCAAGACTAAAAAAACCTCATGGCAACCTGAACCAACATCACAGTTTTTCAAACAGTCTGACCTTAAATGAGATACAATGCTGCAGTTGTAGTACTTTATTTATAGTAGTTATACAAAATGATTAAGCATTAATTTAAATGACACTTCAAATATTTTAATTTAGCATTGTTTTTATGGTACTAGCATATTTTAAGGGTTCTCATACCTTGAAATGTTTTTCTCCAACAAAGTAATCAAGTCTTGTATGGAATAATACACAATTATTCAATGAGGCACGGAATGATATGGAGAATTATTTGATTAAGTGACATCATAGCACCATCCAAGATCTGAATAATTCAGCAACCATATAGTCATTGATCAATGAGTCAGTTGGAAGTGATGCTAGCTATAACATGCTGTTCTGCTGTAACAGCGTTTCTGATTTTATTCCAAACAAATTCCATGAAAAGCGACAAAATATGGAATTCAAATATTTGGTGGTAAGGTTCTATTTTTTTCCCCACTGTTTAAGGATTAGACATTTTTTCCCATCCAAATGTGACTTTATTGGCTTGTTACAAGGAGCACACCTCTAGTCTTGAAACCGGGCAGACACTTTCAGGCTAGCTTTCTTTGGAAGAATGGGTGGAGTGAGAAATTTTGGTGCATGATGTTCAACTTATCCAATGTCAATAATGGAATACATTGGCTCTTAGGCAAATACCAAGTATCAGTATCAATTATAAATTTTTCAAATAAATGACAATATTAATGGCATATGTGTTTATCAAAGTTTATACTACATGAGAAATGGCCTACCTGATAAGCAATTATTGAATGATGTGAAGTATGATATGGAGAATTATTCGGTCGAAGGTTTATTTTTTGGTGAGGCGGAAGGCCTCCGGGACCAAAAAATTCTCTATTGTATGAAAGCTGAATTCTAGATTGGTTTAATTATTCATTCAAAATAATTTCAGTGTGGACAGTGACATTACTATGTTGTGCATAATAGTCATGCAATAATCATTTAACTTATTCAATGGCAACATTGCAATTATTCAGTTTTCCCATGGCAACGATACAATATCTAGAATTATTTCATGGCTTTCCACCAGCCAGAAAATCTGGACATCACTACTCGTTCAAAAGATTTTCTAGTTTCTGACTGGTAAAAAGCATTCAAATAATTCTTGATATTGCATCATTGGTTAATTAGCATAATTATTGCACAAATGGCATGCATCAGTGTTCCTCCCCATATCATATAAGATAGTTTGGTATTACCCCGCAGCAGAGTTCTGAAACACAGTGGCCATAAGATGTAAGCTTCATTTTATTTTCTTAATATTTATGCGGTTATAAGCATAGAGATAGATGTAGAGGACTACAACAGCATAAACATCGAGAAAGTTAAATGAAGTTTAAAGCTCAGGACTGCATTGCTTTGCACATGGTGTAGCCATCTGCCACAGGACGTATCTATTTATTTTATTATATCTAAGTCATCATCTCCCCTGTGGTTCCTGAACATTGCAAAAAGCCAATAAAGAAAACACTTTAATTATATATTAGATTGCTTTTGTGACTAGGATGAAGCAGAAACAGCATTAATTTTATAGCATGCTAACCTCATAGAGCTCAGTGATAGTAAATAGGTAGCTAGCAACATAGCAACGTGACTGTATTGACTGTTTTGTGAAGAAAATGACATATTCGAATACAAGTAATTCCTTTTACTCATTACCTTCGGGAATAAACTGATAAAAAAAATATTAATATTATTTTAACAAAATTATACATACAAGTGACATGTAGAAAGTGTAGAATTATCACATATCTCACACCACCTACTTATCTATTTTGTATGAATATTTCCCAAATATTTAAAATAAATAATAAAACAATTATAGAATTTGACTTCCATGTGACATATGGAGAATTATTTGATCTTGGTCTCTGTGAATAACAATGCCTCGATTGAATATTTTTCCATATTATATTTCACCTCATTCAATCATTGCTTATTCCACACCACAAATTTGAGATAATTCTTGGAATCCAAATACGGATAAAAACCTCACAATTTGCCACGGTCACTGATTCTGAAATCTTAGAAATCCTAGAAGTTCAAGAAAATTCTGTCACTTTTTTTTTATTACCTTGAACGAGTACTAACAGATGGCGTAACGGAGCACGTGTCGATTGTCATGTTTGAAAAATTAAAAAATAAACCATAAAAATAAAATTCTTGTTTGCATTAGTTTGACTGTTATAAATGTTGTACTGTACACTGTAGTTCTATGATTTCTGAATTTATTACCTGTATATACTGGAGCAATGTCATATGCTCAATATGAATACTACAGCATAACATACAACTAATCAGATATATATAAATGCCTAATGCTTGTTTAATTTTCTTTGACTGTCATTTAAGTGTTCGACTGTGCTTTCTTAGACAGCTAAAACAGGATACTTCATCACCAAGACAACCAGACCGCCAATCACTTGGCCAGCTGCAGATTAGATCAGCAGTAGGGGGTGGAGGGATGATGGGAAAGAGGTGGAGGGAGCGAAGGAGAGACAGGGAAAGAGTGGGAGGGGGGTCTTGGTGAGAGAGGAGGGAGGGGTGGGAAAAGTGTAGAGAAAGACCATGTGAGATGAGAGAGAGAGAGAGAGAGAGAGAGAGAGAGAGAGAGAGAGAGGCAGGAGGGGGAGATAAGGTTGCCTGGGTTGAAGTTGGTGGAGGTAGTTTTCAAACTTTGCTTCTAGTTTCCTTCTCGTTGTGAGAGGTAGGTTCAGGGGGTACCTTGAGAAGAGAGGAAGATCAAGGGAAGAGTGTTTGGAAGAGCTGAAAGGAAGAAACGAAGAAGAAGGACTGTCTGTTGTTCGAAGAGAAATCATTGAGTGGATGTTGCTGTATTCAGTAGTATCAGGTTTCACAAAATGAAAGACCACTACATGAGCACTTCTGCAGGGCTCAAGCAACCAAGCCAGGTACAGCTGCATGTGTGCATGTGTGTGTCTTGTTCATCAATTTTTCATCTTACGTGTGAATTAGATCAGCATGGATTCTCAAAGTGAAACTGCACATTTCTGAAAAGAAAGGAAATGTGTGAAGTGTTACTCTGTGGAAGATTAGTCACCACCTGAACTTTTTTCCCATTCAGACTCTTGAGTGCAGATCAGGTTCAGTAAAAGGTGCTTCACACTAGCATGGGGAGGTGTGTGTGTGTGTGTGTGTGTGTGTGTGTGTGTGTGTGTGTGTGTGTGTGTGTGTGTATTAAATAGGTGCATTCCAGTGCAGTCAGGGAAAGGCAGCACAGATAGAGAAGTGGGTAATTGGATAAGTGAGGCGAGTCATTTTAACCCACAGAACAATGGTCTCTCTTCACGGCTCCACTGAAAGAGCTAGAGTCAGAGCAGCCAGAGCAGGGATGACCTCCATCAAGCGGCACTAAATCTACCCGACTGTTCAAGATCATAAGTTACTCGAGCTGAAGATCAGACAATGAAAATAAGAGGTGATGTTTATCTGTGGGACTGAAGAGTTGCTCATCATTTGTTTATGTGAGGGGTTTTACTACAAAATGAGATACATCCCTTTCACAAGATTTTTTTCAAAATTATACAAAGCATGGGCTCTTGTGCTGGGATTAAATGTAAGTAATTACAGATAGATAGAAAGAGAGAGAGAGAGAGAGAGAGCGCGAGAGAAAGAGAATTCATCTATTAAAAAAAATCATATGATATGAACAACATTAAATTATTGTCTTGTACCAAACAAGGGAATTTTTTTTTATCTCAGTTTGCATAGAAGCCCCTCATATATGCTATGGAGACAATACCTCAAGAAAAAACCCCAAAAGCATAATGTGATATTATCTGATACATTTTAATACCTCATTTTCAAGAGAAAGAATCCTGACTAACTCTTATTTCTAAGAAACATTATTATAAGGATATATTTAATTTCTTTATAATTGAATAATGTAATATAATGGGCAACCTGGTGGTGTAGAGGTTAGCATTTCAGTCTCACAGCAAGAAGGTCCTGGATTTAAGTCCCAGGTTTGGCAAGGGCGCTTCTGAGTGGTGTTTGCATGTTTTCGTGTGGGTTTCCTCTGGGTACTCCGGTTTCCTTCCACAGTAAAGACACGCACATTTGGCCAGTTGGATATTCTCGATTGCCTCTAGGTATGAATGTGAGTATGAATGGTTGTGTGTTTTGGTCCTGCTATGGACTGACAAGGGTATTCCTATGGCTGAAATAGGCACCGGCCTCCCCACAACCCGAATATGATAAAGTGGCTAGGCACATACATGAATAAATGATATTGCTCAGCCATGTTGTTTGCTACTCGAGGCTTAGTGTTGTGTCCAGTTTCCAAGTAAATGTCGCACAGACTCTAATACACACTTCATCAAAAGAAAGAGCTTAATTGAATTTCAGATTCTTTTCCGGATGACTCTCAGCTTCGTCACGCAGCCCCTGACTCATATTCATACTGGTGTTTGGATTCACTTTGAGTCCAAGTTTTCAACTCATATTTAGTGATTCCACCTCTTCAGCATGGAACAGACTTCAGCTTTCAAGCATGTAATTACTGTCCCGTGATGCTGTTTATTACCTGTCAGATCTCCAGGTGGTAGAGAATATTTCTGGGTTAAAAAAAAGAGGTTTGGAGACAGCAGGATGAGTTATGAACTTCAGGAAAACAGTGTGTGTATTGAAGTGAATCTGGACACGAGCCAGGTTGCCATTAGGTTTGTTATGTGATTGCAGGCCTGTTTGATATTCAGGGCTGTTTACACGAATCTCCTCTTAAATGGAGGGTTGCAATGCAAAAAAAGATGAAGCAACCTCCACCCTACTTGATATGTTTATTGGATCTTTGTCTGATTTGAGCATAATTACAAAATATTCCAGCAGGAAGAAAGTCCAGTAAGAAATGCATTTTTGTTTCAACCATTATACATGGACGGGCTGAAAAGTTCATAGGCTGACAATGATGCAATGATCAAATTTGACCAAATTTGGGTTATTTTTCAGCATAGTCATCCCTGTGGTACACACACTCCTTCCATTATTGTTCTAGTGCTTGGACCCCTGCAGTGGCAGTGGTGGTCTAGTGGTTTAGGCTCTGGGTTACTGATCAGAAGTTTGGTGGTTCACTCCTCAGTACCACCAAGCTGCCCCTGTTGGGCCCTTGAATAAGTGCCTTAACCCTCCACTGCTCAGTTGTATAAATGACATAAAAAGCAAAGTCACTCTGGAATTGTAAATTACTATAAACCTTCCAGCCCACCCTTGTATCTGGACTTGTTTATTTTATTTTATTTTTCTAATTGAACTGCATTTCATTTTATTAAAATATTTACATGCAATGCTTTTCAAATAAATTATTTATTTCCACGTGATGTTTTTCATATAATTCATTTTTCACACTAGATTTCCCCCACATGATTCATTACTTTTCATATGACTTAATGGTGTTTTTGCAAATCAGATTGCTTCACAGTATTCATTTTATTTCTGCATGTGATCTTTATTTATACAGACTCATCCCTCCATTTCAAGGGTGTTCTGTCAAAATCTCGTATGTCACAATTTTTCATGACATTTTTCATGGAGTCATTAGGATTCGTTACTGTTACCACGTTGGTTTAACTTTTAATGTCAGTGAACTAATCCTACTGCTTCTGCATGTCTGAAGCATTATTATCAGAGTTGATGAGGCATACTAATAGACTTATAGGAATTTAAGTATGCATCCATTCTTACAATACATGAAACAGGTCTAAAGATTTGGCAATACTGTTGCAGTTTCTGTTCACTGTTATGTGAAATTTCATTGTAGAAATAAATTAATACAAAGCATCAAAACCATGTATGTCAGTTTGAGGTCCAATATTTAATGATAAATCCTCGAATGTGGTTTATAAATTAATCCTGATCCGGTACAGCCATTAAAATGATTTGAACAGGAAACATGACATTTTTTACTTCTCTATCCATTGTTTGGTAAATTGTTACATAAAATAAGCAAATGACGTGTTTTTATTCCTCCTGTAAAGTTTGGTTTCATGCAAATACAAGGTTTTGACAATCCTACTAGGGATGCAGAGAGACTGGAGCCTATCTCAACCGACACTGCGCAAAGGCAGGTTACACACTGAACAGCTCACCAGACAACTGCTGGGTCAACGCACACATACACTCACAGACGCACTCACATCTAGGGTCAATTTGGAACAGCCAGTTAGTCTAATTTGCATGCCTTTAAACTGTGGGAGGAAACCGGAGTACCCAGAGAAAACCCTTGTAAACACAGGTAGAATGTGCTAACGCCACACAGAAACGCCTGAGCAGGGGAATACAACCCAGGACTTTCTTGCTGTGAGGTGGACGTGCTAACCACTGCACCACCGTGCTGCCCTTTGTGACATATTATGCACATGATTACTTGAATTATTTGAGTGTCACGACCTTCACCTGCCGTCTCCTACCTTCACTACAACTGGCCCACGACTGCGTCCCTCCCAGCTAGGTTGTCTAATCTTAATCGATATTTGTGTAATTGCTACCTTCATTGGCTCATCTTTAATAAATTTTTAACTGGGAAAAAAAATAAAAAAAATAAATAAAAATTGAGTGTCACATAATTTACATGCGCAATTTTAGGACATAACACACTTAAAAAAAACACGGTATCACTTCATACTCACAAAATCATATAGGAAGGACATATGGAATGTGTGTGTGTGTGTGTGTGTGTGAGACCTACTTTCTTTATCATTTTAGATGAACGGTAGGCATTTATCAAACTTGTATGAAGTGACATCTGGCCTTAATTGTGCTGGTCTTATGCATAAATACAGACCACGCATTTAGGCAGGCAGATGCTCAATCATAGGAAGTGCACTGCTACAGTAATTCCTTAGGGAGTCTTTTATATGAAAGCATTTTCAAACTCAGAGGCTCTTTTCATGGCTCGGCCGTCTCCGTGGCAGCGCTTACAGAATGCGCTGTGCTGGTGAGGGAATTCTGGCCGCTCAGGATTCCATGAGTTCTGTGCCTTTTGTGCTGCAGTGGTTGGGAACGGAGCACAGATGCTGTGGTCACTGGCCACCCCTTCCTTCACACACACACACACACACACACACACACACACACACACACACACACACACACACACGCACGCACACATGCACACACACTCATTCCATTCCCTTCCTCCTTCAGCCTCTCCCTCTCTCTCTCTCCCTCTCCTACCCCCTGCTGCCAATGGAGCCGTGCTTGCAAGCTGCTGCTCCGTCGTGAGTCTTGTCAAGGTTCAGTGCACTTTGTAGATTTTTTTTAAACCCAGGATGAGAAAGAATGGAGGGAGGAAATGGCAGTACATGAATTTTGTTTTCTATAGTGAGACACACTGGATGTAGAGCTCCACTCCAAATATGGTTGGACTCGGAACAGTGGCACAGTTCACTGTGCTTTTTAAAGGAGTTGATTCATAATTTTTATCCAAATTCAGTTGCCAAAAAGTTGTGTAAACATACCATGAATATCCAAGGTACTTGTCTATATTTGTTAAATCAGCTTTTTGAGCCCAGTATGAAGGGGATGGAAATGGATTGCACCATGGACTTTTGAAATCTTGTTGGAAACTCCTAACAAACTTAGTCTATGGACCCAATTCTTCCCAGGTTTGTCAAAAATCAAGTTTCCATTTATATGAATGATTATGTCTTGTTTGATAACACCATTCATGATATTTGGGCTATTTTTCTTTTTTTTTTTTTTACTGGTATTGAGTATTGATACTGGTATTGGCCATCCTTACAGCATAATTTGTGTGTATGTAATATGTTTAAGCTATACAGACACTTATTTTAACATAAATGTCCATAAAAAGCACAAAAATGGTAATTTTATCGCATAGATTACTAGTGAGGAATGAACTGCGGGGGTTAGCAGTTTTCCCCAGAAGTTATGTCAACATTTGGGGCGGGGTTAATGTGTCTTATGGAGACAGTGAGACGTCACATTCTAGTGACTCCGAGGACGAGAATGCTGCCAGAGATTCAAAATAAATCCAAAATAGCCAACGCAGCTAATCTTTTGCCAACTCGGCTTTCCTGTCATCAGTAAATTTTGGAACTAAAAGAAATGTTTAACATGATTTCTGTGCATGTTGTTCATGCAGCTCAGCACTGGCCGATAATGTGTTATGGTACATGGGTCAGTGATGTAGCCCTGCCAATCCAACAAGTTGACCTGTGCTGCATTTTTTGCATGAAAGTTGCTACATAAATATAGTTTATTATTGTTTATTACCTCGCTACCAGGCTGGAACAGCCATTAAGAAATGTAGCATGTCTCTGAGCATGCCTAGATTCGTATCACTTGCGTGCACTTTGAAAACGGGCAAGGACTGATGTCGCCAGAAAAATATTATGATATTATACGTGATCATTTTAAATAGCTACTAACACTAATTCATCACAAGTACTCTTTAAGATTAAATATGTAAATATGCAGTATGTGTTTATTGATCCTCAAGTTTAAACCTTAGTGAGAACATCAGTACAACGAGCAGTTAGAGATATTTTAATTAAAGTCAAAAAGATGATAAATGCAACAAAGTAAAAAAAAAATATTTGTAAAAAATATTTCAGCCAGGCCAGTGGGAGCAGCATTGTGCCAAACTTTCATACATTTTGAAGCAAAGCATAAAGATAGAACGATGTTTTTACTTCATATTGAATATGGGCAGCTTTCTGTTTGTAACTGACAGTATTTAAACCAGAGCTCCCATTTTGATAAACTAACGTGCATTTGTTCTTTTTTTTTTCTTTTTCTTTTTTTTTTTGGGAAACAGCTATTAGAACAACAATATCAGATTCTTTTCATAGTTTGGACTATGGAGTTCAAATCACGGGGTCCTTGAACTATCTCATGGTCATAGACTTCACTTCCATAACCTAACTATTTTGTTGAGGAGAAAGCTCTGCCTTTCCTCTCTAGCATATGTAACCCAGTCAACTGCAGCTTCATCTGTTAGTTTTTATAGTGGAGCTTAAGTTTTTCCATCACAGTCTTGGCTTTTGGTTTGCTGTGCAAGATGTCTACAGCTACAGTGGCTTCTTATGTAAACGAATCTGTAAAGCTTGTTTGCAGTTGTTTGTGTGGTTGTAATGCAATACGTGATGGATTAACTCATTATTGTGACAATTATTTAGATATAAATAATATATATTTAGATGTAAGTAACATAATGAATAGCATACTCCACTGTATATTAGTAAGACATTCTATGGACTGTAGCTGTGTCACTGCAATAGTTTGGAGGATTTTTCCTGATGGTTCAGTTTGGCAAACTGTTGAAGATTAGTACGGCCAGTATCCATCGCTGTGGCCTGTTTGAGAAGAAAAATCATAAAT
>JAOUQZ010000010.1:17089001-17126092 GCA_028564935.1 Neosilurus hyrtlii | reverse complement strand
GGTGTACCCCGCCCTCGCCCAGAGTCGGCTGAGATGGGCGCCAGCCTCCCCGCGACCCTAATTAGGAATAAGTGGTTTAGAAGATGAATGAATGAATGAATGAGCTGAAGAGAAATTATTTTTCTAATTACAAATAATTTAAAATCATTACATTGGATGTTATGTGTAGGCGATAAGTTGTCATATATTTGCTAGTTCTTTCACCTGTGAGTACTTTCTCCTTCTGTGTTTTCTCAGGATGCCAGCTGCTAGCATCATGACTGGTGGAAGAGCGCTGCTGCTCTGTACGAACACAGAGAACTGCATCTATCAGTCAGTCAACGGGTATGGAAATGATGTATTACATTTCAGAATCATCTTCATTTTTGATTTTTTGAACGGTTTTATCCTATTTAAGGTCCCTGGGAAGCTAGAGCCCATCCCTGCTGACTCTGGACGAAGGAGGGGTACACCCTGAGCAGCATACGAAAGTTTGATTTTTATAGTTTACTTTTTGCGGCAGCACCATGGCGTAGCTGTTAACACTCTCACCTCATAGCAAGAAAGTCTGGGGTTCGAGCCGTGTGATTGGAGATGGTGTTTCTGTGTGAAGTTTGCATGCTCTCCCCGTGCTTGTGTAGGTTTCCTCTGGGTGCACCACCTTCCTCCAACAGTCCAAAGACATACATTATGCCCACTAGAAATTCCAATATTCTAATTTGCCCCTAGCAGGTGTGAATGGGACCTCATTTTGGAGCTCAAACTCTCTGCCCTCTCTGCGGCAAACCTATATATATATTTGTGTGTGTGTGTGTGTGTATGTATAGATAGATAGATAGATATTGATATACAGTATTAATCTCACAAGGGAAATTATTGCCTCTGCATTTAACAAATCCAAAGTGAGCACAGACACACACATAAACAGAGACCAAACACACTTGGAGCTGTGGGTGCCTGGAGAGTAGTTGGGGGTTAGGTGCCTTGCTCAAGGGCACTTTAGCCATGAAGGTGGAGGAAGGGAAGGTGCAGCTCATCCCCCAACAACACACATTTTTCCTGCTAGTTCGGGAATCAAACCAGTGACCTTTCAGTCCCAAAGCCACTTCTCTACCCTTGTAGGCTTGTAGACCACAGCTGCCCCCATATAGGATAAAATAAAAAAGTATATATACGCAACCCAATGGTCTACTCTTTACAGATGACAGCAATGGTTCTTTTACATATATAATTCTATACCTCCCACAGGGTGGTATAACAGAACCACATGACTTTGATGATCAGGTGTTCACATTCTTCTGGCCATATACTATAGCGTATGTTCCATGTATACTATATTACATACATTGATCTGAAAAAATTCTACTTTGAGACTGAGGTGTTATATTCACAGTGTTTCTAGTGGAGATGCTGAGTGGAGCCCCTAAGGAATAGAACATGACTTTGATGGTTGTCCCATGTCCATGTCACAGGAAAATAAGGCTTTATATCCCAGGAAGGCTGCTGTGTCAGTGAGTTGATGCTGACTGGCTGTTATGTATCGCTGATTTGCATCAGGATGAGCAATGATAAAAACAGAAAGAAAGAAAAAAGTTTCATTCATAATGAAACTGAAACCCAAAAAATAGAGGCTCACCCTCAGTCAGACTCATAGAAAAACCGTCACACAATCTAACTTACGTTGGCAGTCTTTCGTTGAGCAAAATAGCACCAAAAAGCAAACTCAGTGTTAACCTTTCCTTGTTTTAACTCATACCTTAGTCGGAAACACCGAAGAGATTTATTTATTTATTTGCTCCAGGACTCCAGGAGTTGATTTTGTCTTCAAAGGAGCAGAGCTACTCTAATAACACCAGCTTCAGACACCTATCAATAGCGTTATCTATGGGTAGCTCCACCTTTAGGCATTGCCTCTATCTATATATTAGTAATGTGTTTAACTAACATCAGATTAGACCGTCAGGGTCTTAATTTGTTGGACTGGAATGCCACAGCTTTCTATTACAGGCTGTAAAACATTCAGTATGGAGGATCTTTGAGCAGACTGAGATCTTTTTATTTAAGCATGTCACTAAGTGGTGTAACATTGTAAAGACCAGATCCTGAACAAATAAGGGCAAAAAAGCTAAGAGTGTCTTTCCCTCCCCTACCAATCAGGTCATGGTGTCAGGCTTCCTCTCTGTTTTTTTCATCCTATAGCATATTTTCACTAACCAGTCAAGCTCTGTTAGAGGAAAGGACTCTCAGTGGGCGTGGGTGATGTTACCTTCTTTTATATTTGAGCTTTCTTGCTTGGCTCTTTTTTTTAACAAGTAGTCTATTTCCTTCCAGCAAGAAGAAGGATACAATCACTCTAGCCTTTTTTGGTCTGCTTGTCACTTTTGTTCTCCTTCTCTTCACCCCCCTCCCTTTCCCCATACTATTTTTTCTCCCTCTCCTACATCTTGTTGGTTTTTTGGAGTTTGACCTAGTTTCTTCCTCAATGCCTTATGCTTCTTAAAATGAAAAAAAGCCTCACTATAGAGAAAAACATGTTTGTTTGAATTTAATTGAATATGACTTCCCAATTCGAAAAAAAAAATTGGAATTGCTCGCATATAGACTTTCCTAGATGTTTTCTTAAATGTTTTCAATATGCACTAGTTACTTGAAAGCTACAAGGTTCACATTTCCTCCATTTGTTGCCAGAGAAATGAGATTGGATGTGCTGGTAAAAATCCAAGCTAGCATACAATTACAAAATAATTAAAGCAAGAGAAAGCTAGTTGTGTGTATCTCTTTCCCCTCGTGTTCTATTTATTTTACAGCTAACAGAGGGGATAGAAACCATCACACTGCCGTAAACTTTAGAGCAAACTTTAAACTTGTACATTTTAAGTAATTCAGAGGCACTTTCATCTGTACAGGATATATATATGGACTTGTATCAACATTAAAAATATGATCCAGAGAGTCTTTTTATTAATAGAGACATAATTGTATATAAAAACAACAATAAAACCTATATGAATATGTTTTTTTCTTCTTTGTTTATCTGTTCTGTGAAGGCTCCAGTGCTGTGGCTTGCGGCTTGAAGACGCTCAATCTGTGGCGTCACATAGGCCAGACCTGTCCAGGGTTGTGGACACACAGTCCCCCCTAACATCCCTGGACAACGCTAATATGGACATGCTCAACCACAAAAGACCGAGTGGCACGTATCCTGTTGAAAATGGGCTGGGAGGCTGCAACAAGCCCACAAAAACTCCTGTGGGAATCAAAAGCACTGCCAGCATTAGGGACAAAATATCCCAATGGGAGGGTAAAACAGATAGTGCTGGACCAAACCCACAGATTGCCATCCAGAAAGAGACAGAAAGTGTGAGAAAGAAGGATATGAAATCTACAGAAGTCCAAAGAAGAGACAGTAAAAGAGGTTTTAGCTGTGACAGACAGGACTTTGGCAAAGAGAATGGAAATAAGATTGGAGAATCAATGAAAACTTTAGAGGCATGTACAAAGGAAAGAGATGTGATACTGGACAAAACGCCTGTGGGCAAAACTGACAACGTCCAAGACAAGAAGTCTGTTCTGAAGCACATTAAGAAACTGGAGCGGGCCATGAAGGAAACACCTATTACGCCATCCTTGCCAGGCAACTATTTCTGCCCACCTTTGAAAGACAAGCAAGAGGAAGCAGAGAAAAGGGCTGCAGAGCCTATCTTTGGGACTGTGGAAGTGGTGAGGGCTGGGAGCCGCCGTGGTCGAAACAGAGACTCTGAGAATGTGTACACTGAGCCTGGGGCTCCTTCCATTAACCCTCTACCCAAACCTCAACGTACCTTTCAGCACCATACTCAAACAAACAACCCTGGACCACCCCAAGGCTCAGCAAAAGGGAGACGAAATCTGCCTCCTTTGCCCTCAATACCCCCTCCACCACTTCCCTCATGTCCTCCACCACCTGGGGTGTGTCAGAGGCCTTGGCAGGATCGCACTCGGAACAGTAATAACAGGTGAGAGGTTTGCAGTGTTCAACATGCAGTGTTACGTTGATGTAGCTTTAAAATGCAAGGACAAATTCTAACCTTTGGACTGATTTCTTTTTTAATACACCTATTATTATTATTGAGTTAATCATCCATCAACCTTCTGACTCACTACAAGGAATTATTTGACAACAGCAAAAAATAAATGAGAAGTATAAATCTGGACCTGCTGGGAATTAAGGGTTAAATATTTATATTATATTATTTTATTATATTCTATTTATTTATTTGTCCCTTTGTTTGTTTGTTTGTTTGTTTGTTGGGGGGGGGGGTGAACTCGTTTTTTGCCCCTAATGTTTAGTCGTATGCAATTCCTACCCATCAAGTGTTGCCTCCCTACCACATACGTCCGCCACCAACCAGGGAGAGGCGTAAGCATGCACATGCCCCCTCCATGACATGCATTGCTGCCACCCACCTCGTTACGAACTGCACCGCATGTGCATTTGGAGGGAAAGTGCTATCTGCCCCTTTTGTACAAATGAGTTCTCAGATGAGCATGGATTGGCTGGTGATCGCTGTGAGTGACAGGGGAGTGTATACCATCCATACCATTCCTCCTGTGAGAGCTTGGCCAAGTAGCTCCCAAGGACTCACGCTCATGGATGGATTCGAACTTGCGATATCCAGGTTGATTGGCCCGCAGCTTGTCGATGGGCCACTTGGGAGCCCTACTGTATAAAAATCTTGATGAAAGATGACAGTATTTGGCACATCCCCTAATTTCCTCAGAGTTTAGACTTGACCAAGCCAGCCATCAGCCAGTTCTTTCCTATCATATGACAAATACCAATCAGGGAGGGTATAGACTATCACATGCCCCCTCCAAGACACATGAAAGTGGAATATTTGTTTAATGTAATCTTGTATAGGCTACAGAGGAAAAACTACACACATTAATAACATTTTGATGTCAACTTTACTGGAGTGTTAGTAACTCTGACATACCCAACAAGAGCTCAAGTTAGCACAAAATCCCCCAGTGAATAAGTTTTTCCCATGAAACTGGATTAAAGTAAGTCTGATATAACTTTGTATTTTAGTTCATAAGATAGAACAATTTCTTGGCATGATTATGCTAATTGTCTTTCTTATTACCTTTCTGTGAGGAATGTTTTTATTCAGGAGTGGGAAAGAGTTTATTAGATGGTAAAATAACTATGTGAAAAAATCTCCTGATCACCTCCATATAATAATATGCATATCATTAGCACGTGTCCAACATGTCTGCCAAGTTTGAAGAAATTCAGCAAAAAGCTGTAGGAGGAGTTGATATTAGATGGACATGGAAGATCACTATCTCCATGGCAATAACTCTGGCAAAAATCACCCGATCATCATTATACTATTCTTTCATTCACTTGCTACGCCGCTTAATCCTCGTTAGGGTAGCTGGGGGGCTGGCACCCATCTCAGCCGACTCTGGGCGAAGGCGAGGCACACCCCATACAGCTTGCCAGACCGTTGCAAAGCCAACACAAACACACCCATTTACACTCACTCTCACACCTAGGGGTAATTTGGAACAGCCTATTAGCATACTGTGCATGTTTTTGGACTGTGGGAGGAAACCGGAGTACCTGGAGTACCATGCAAGCACGGGTAGAACATGCAAACTCCCCACAGAGACGCATAAGCTGGGAATCAAATCCGGGCCTTCTTGCTGTAAGGTGGACGTGCTCACCTGATCACCATTATATGACACTAGGCATAGCATTAGCATATGTCCAACATGTCTGCCAAGTTTGAAGAAATTCAGAGAAAAGCTGTAGGAGTGGATTTCTTGGATGGACGTATGGACGGACAGACCATTGCCAGCAATACGACATAATCCCCTTTGGGCCTTTCCTGGGCAGGGGCAATGGTGGCTTCGTGGTTAAAGCAATGGGTTCCTGATACGAAGGTCAGGGGTTTAATTCCCCAATGCCACCTCTGTTGGGCCCTTGAGCAAGGCCCTTACACCTAAGTTGCATAAAATGATATTTTAAATCTTTTTGAATAAGAGTGTCTGCCAAATGCTGTAAATGGATAAGAATGCTTGTATAATGAGAACTATGGATATCCAATGATGCATATTTATTTGCCAAAATATTAAAAACAGCCAGAGACTTTTGTTCTTATTTAGAGTAATGAACCGGTTTAAAGTAGGTCAGTACAGAACTTTAAAACATGATTTGATTCAGGACATTTGACACAGACGCCGGGTTTTTAAAACATCACTCATACTTCAGCAGTAGAAGTTGACTTCTCTCCATACCATTTTTGCTTAACTTGCATGAGCTTGCATCTAAGGTTACACATAAACCAGTCAAGTGCACAAACGCATGTTATCCCAACAGAGCTTTAAGTTCAGCAATTTCCTGTAGTGCCTGCTGTCTCCTTGCCTGACCTTTTTATTCATTCTCTCCATTCTCTTTGTTTACTTTTTGATCCCGGAAGATATTTCTCTTTCACAACAATCTTCTTATCTGCCATGTAAATCTCAATTTGAATCATATTATTAAAATGATGACAAGACTACAGCATAAAAATAGTCATTTCAACCAACACGCAATATGTTTCTTTTTCCAGTGATCAGTAACATCCACTATGCTTTCTTCTGACCTTGCAGGAAGTCGTACGAGTTTGAGGATTTGCTGCAGTCGTCCACTGAGGGCTGTCGAGTGGATTGGTACGCTCAGTCCAAGCTGGGTCTCACACACACTTTTTCTGAGGAGAATGTCTATGAAGATATCTTAGGTAACAACCATAAATGTTTTGCACTCAGGAAAACTGGCATTAGTATGGAATAGGACACCTCACATAACTTTTTCAAAACCACCGTTCAAGAAAATAGCTTAAACATTCCTGGTTTTACAGTCAAATACAGATAAAGGCTTATGTTAGGGATACACTGTGTGATTTTGGGCTGTACAAGATGAAAAATTACCAAAATGAAAGAAATGTGGCAATATCATTGGTCGTAAAAACATGTCTGTTGTCATTGTTTCAGAACCAATCATAGCCTGGGCAAAATATTGTATCAGACATTTAAGACAACCATCCCACAGTTTGACTGCTGCTACAATCAGAATCGGAATCAGAATCAAAATACTTTATTGATCCCGGAGGAAACTGTACAACCTACATCTACTAACCAACCAATAGGAACGCAGCATCCATCCACACAACACTGGAGCATTAACATGTGTTTATTCATTCATTCATTCATTTGCTTAATCCTGCTAGGGCCAATTAGCCTAATGTACATGTCTTTAGACTTTGGGAGAAAACCGGGCTACCCAGAAGAAACTCACTCTTAGATCTGAACCCAGGGCCTTCTCGTCGCAAAACACATGTGGGTATTAACCCACATGTGTTTATATACGCAAAAAAATGCCTACCTCAAACTCTCTTTGCAAAATTGGCATAACAAGTTGGCCTCTTTTCCCTACCCACCATCATGTTCACATCCTCCACCTCATGTTCTTTGATTATTCTTTCCACAGACATAATTACCGCTATTCCAGGGGCTCGATTCCTGCTTAGCTCCATTTTTTCCACTATAACAGCCCACATGGGTGACATATGCTAATGGAGCTTTATTCTTACGTATATATTAATTGTTTCATAGCAGATAATTCAGTAGGTGTTATCATCTGACATACAGTCCACATTCAGTAACCTTGATGTCATACCCAAGTTTATTAGATCAATGTTGTGCAGTGTAGCTTTTTTCAGTCTGCACAAGCCATTTATTAAAAACACCCTGTGTATTAGCTCAAGGAAATAAGCTAGAACTGAACTCTGTAGGGTAGTAGTTTTCTGTTAGATATATGTACCACTATTGCTTTTAAAATGTTATAAATTTTCATTTACTTCTGGGTGAAATTAATATGCTGAGAGTACTCCTAATGCATTAAAAAAAGCAGAAAAAAAATCCTAGCTAGTTTGTTCTGGCTCTGGATATTCAACAAGTCAAACGTTTATTAATGTTAAGAAAGATTTTTACTTGAAACTCAAAACTATTAAAATTTACAAACTGATGTGGTGCATAGTCACGTGATTCAGTCACAGTTTGCAGTGTACATTACCAGTCAAAAGTTTTAGAACACTCCCATTTATCTGTTCTTATTGAAATTTAAGCGTTTAAGTCCAGTGAATTTTGCTAAAAAAAAAAAAAAAGAAGCCTTGTTTACAACATGTAATTGTCATGCCATTGTTTCAACAAACTTAAGCAGCATAACAATTATTTTCATCCAGTGTTGGGTTCATTTTTCTCTGACATCTTGAATTAATGAGGGAAAAATTTAACCACTCCATAAAGTTGTCTCCAACACATCCCAAAAACTTTCATCGTTCTGGATAAATATTTGGTAGAACACTTGGTAGGACACCTCAGCCGTTTGGTAAAACATATTGAGTTATTTGAACAAAAACATAATCATTAATGTTATTGTTGCCAAAACAATGGTCAGGACTCTGGGGTGCCAATACATATGTAAAAATGATTCTTCATGCTCCCTGAACCACTTTTTCATTATTTGAGTACCCATATTAGGCGCCGTCAGGGAAGAAAAAGTCCATTGATGCGATAACCTGCTCATTCAGTACATTGAGCTCATTAGCTCACTTTATTTTATTACCACATTAATGTTGCTGAGCCTCGACCTGACCAACTGGAGCAACAATGCCATGGAGATTACATGCTGTGATCAAAGCTAAATGCTCTTCATGAACATGTCAGAGTGTACAACTATTTATTTTTTGTACTGTGCATTTTATTACTCTTATTAAATCTATTTTAATTTAAATTTTACTGTTTTTATTAAATAAAAACTGTGAAGCAGTATATCAGCTTTTACCAGAATATTTATTTAAATGAGTGTCTGCAGTTGTTTGGGTGCTGTTACCACCACAGGGATGGCTTGGTTGGTGTTTAGAGATAAGAATGATTGTGGAGAAGATGTCTCTTCTGTGTGTGGTGTACTAGAACAGACAACATTCAGATCTCTGACAGACATGAAATACTGCTAAAGTATATCTGAGAGTACTATTATTATGAGCATGAGTATGCAGAGCAGTGTGTGCTCCTCAGGTCTGGGACTGGATGTCCCTGTTTCATTCTCTCCTCCCACTAGTCGCATCTGCTATATGAATTGTCATGGAAGAGGGATTATGTGTCTGAAAAAAACTCATTCCAGCGCAGCATGTTTATGCAAATCCCGTGGTATGTATTGGCTATTGGTGCTAGTTTTATTCTATTCCTTGGGAAACTATCAAACATCTGGAGTAAAGAAATATGAAGCGTATAAAAACATGACGTCAGTCTGATCCCCATTATGGAAACCGAGGACAAGGGAAGTAGTTTTGCTCGAGCTTCATGAATCACACAGCATTTACTATGCAAATGTACAGTAATAAGTGCTGGGCTGAAGATGAAATTGTTTCAACATTATTTAAAGGAGAGAGAAGAGAAACAGTAAAAGAGGGTGAACCACATTATTAATATAAAACACTAGTGTAAATACAGGGTGTTAGGTTTCCTCTGGTACTCCAGTCTCCTTCAACAGTCCAAAGAAATGCATATTAAGCTAACTGGTTGCTCCAAATTGCCCCTGGTTTTGTGTGTGTGTGTGTGTGTGTGTGTGTGTGTGTGTGTGTGTGTGTGTGTGTGTGTGTGTGTTGGCCCTGCGATGGTCTGGAGAGCTGTTCTTCGCCTGGTATCAACTGTGATAGGCTCCAGTCTCCCCGTGACCCAAATAGGATTACACGGTTTAGCAAGGTGAAACTTGTTTACATCAATGTTTGAACTGTGCTCTCTACAGTGGAGATGACAGGGTGGGTTACTACTTATATATTAGCAATATAACCCTAACCCTAACCCTAATTCTACAATCATTCCATGTCTCATTTACATTTACATGTTCTTACATATGCATTAGTTATTTTTACATATTAATAAAAGCAAACTTCAGGTAACTCCTCTTGCTAACTTAAATTATTGCTGGGTTACATTCTTGTCCTTGTCCTGACTGTAAACTACGTATACAGTTTTAACAGGTCCACAGATTTCTTTCAGAATTGGGCTACCTTTGCTGGGGTTTCTGGTTTTTGGGGACAGATTTGGCTATTTAGCAAGCAGTAATCCTGAAGGGGTGGCACGGTGGCATAGTGGTCAGCATGTCTGCCTCATATCAAGAAGGTTCTGGGTTTGCGTCCTGGACTCAGCGAGACCGTTTCTGTATGGATTTTGCATGCTCTTCTTGTGCTTGTGTGGGTTTTCTCCAGGGGCTCCTGTTTCCTCCCACAGTCCAAAGACATGCACATTAGGCTAATTGGGGATTCCAAATTGCCTCTAAGTGTGAGTGTGAATAATTGTGTTTGTTTGTGTTGGTTCTGCAATGGATTGGCCAACTGTTCAGGGTGTGCCTCGCCGTTGCCCAGAGTCTCCCAATCACTTTTATCTCATGCATTACATGATCTCAGTACATCGGTTTCACTCACACTGATTACGCATCACATTTTAAATAGACTCTCCAGTTAAAGGTCAAGTTGCAATGTATTGGTTCTGTGTGTTTTTGCCAGTGCATACCGAGCCATTGTATTACTCTGTATTACTTCTGCCTTTTTGTTTGCTCAGTTGGTTCGCCAAAGTTCCATTTCAAAGACACTTGTAATACCGCACCCAAGTGTGGCGATGTCCTCAATAGAGAGTTACTGCATACGAAAGGTGAAGGGCAGAAGAGAAAGATGAGAGAAGACGATGAACTGTGCTTTACCTGTCATTGGGCTTGAAAATAAAATATACATTCTTACTAATAAATATTTTTTTATTTCAAATTTTGTTTCATATTTTGGTGGAATTCTTTCTAGAACAAATCGGAAGCATTGGCACCTCCGGCTGACCCCCACCAGCTAAGATGTGCTTTCCTCCAGACTCATATTCCAAATGAATAATAAAACAATTATTGAATTACATCTTTTGTATGACATGAATAATTCTATATATCATACTTTACCTCATTCAATAATTGCCTAATAATCTCTATTAATTACTGAACATTCGGTTGTATCCCTTTTGCAGACCCTCCATCTAAAGAAAACCCTTATGAAGACATAGAATTGGAAAGCCGCTGTTCTGGAAGCAAATATCCTCTTCTAACATCACCATCTTCACCCACTTTCGGCACTCCAGCTAAAGTATATACACTGATACTTTATTACCTATACTAGCTTATAACATTGTATAGGAAATAAAAGCGTAGTGGCAGTGTACATTATTATAAATGTACATTGTACTGACTAGTTTCTTAATTTCCACCGATACTAGCTCTCCTCAAAGCCTGGCTTCTTCAGGCAGAGTTCAGAACGCCGGAGCTTCAAGCTATTAGACCTGCGCAAGACAAACAGGGATGGGGGCATTGCATCACCCTCCAGAATAAGCCCACCTTCAACCCCCAGCAGTCCTGATGATACACCGTGCCTCTCTGGAGACCCCTATAACCGCAGACGAAGGAAAATCCCCAAGGTACTGTCAAGAAAGCCCAGTCTGTAATCCATAACCAAAGGAATTTGTTCAGGGAAATGGGCCTTCGGAAACTGTATTAAGAATACTAGAGAATAAACATCATTTTCTTGATTTATGAAATATAAAAGCTAAAGAACAGGAAAAGAACATTTCCTTTAGTGGATATCAGTTACATTCTAAAACAGAAGCTTTAAAAACAAGTACAGTTCAGTTTTTAACTGATAAAATAACCTGTCTGTTTTCTTTTCCAACAGATGGTGCTTAAAATAAATGGCATCTTTGAGGCCCGAAGAGGGAAGAAGAAGATGAAGCGGGTGTCTCCGTCAACGGAATCCAACTCCGGGCGAGGTTAGTAAGTTGTAAGTTTATCTCATACCTTCACACGTGGTATGTTTGCCCCACATGTGAATATGATTGAAACTGATTCTTCCCAATTCTGAGCTGATATTAAGCCCTTCTCACTGCTCTCCTTCCACACGTGGATCCACTTAGCTTTATGGACATGTTTACATTTTTGGGTCAGTTGTATTTGACCCATTTTTTTCCCAAGGCTGGTATGTTGCCTTATGGAATACACATGCTCAACAAAGCCTGACGTACTGTACTCTATGCATGAGTCATTACCTGCATACTAATTCTTTTACTCTGTTCTTTGTTTCTTTGTAGTAACAGATGAAAACAGTGAATCAGAGAGTGACACTGAAGAAAAGCTGAAAGGTGGGCTTTGAATTTGGAACATATAAAGCGTTCAGATGCAAAACCCCTTAAACTCCAAATCCCTGCGAAATATGATAACTACTGCACATGAAAGTCTACGGTACCCAGTAGCCGATGAAGAAATACATTTTGCTGCAAAACCTCAGTATTATAGTGAATCCAAGCCAATATGGGGTTTGTTTGCAGGAGCTCGTAAGCGCCATCAACATTTGTATGCAAAACTACGTAGTCCGTAGAGCACCAATCATAGATGTGCCTTGGGTGACTTTACGCGCAAGATGAATGTGCCCATATTTGCTGTGTTACAAAGATCAACTTTATTTAATTTTAAGTAGGTAACACAATGGTTAGCACATCCGCCTCAGCAAAATGGCCCGGGTTTCATTCTCAGGCTCGGACATTTATGTGTGGAGTTTGTGAATGGTTGTGTGTGTGTTGGTCCTGCAATGGCCTGGCAAGCTGTTCATGGTGTACCCCACCTTTGCCCAGAGTGGGATAAGATGGCTGCAAGCCTCCCCGTGATCCAAATTAGGATGAATGAGTAATTAGTTTAGTTCAGTGTTCATGGCTGCATTCTTTATTTATTTATTTTGTGTAAATTTGTGTTTTTATCGATTCAGCAACATTTTAGAAAGACTAGTCTTTAGAGATGGACTTACTGAGATTCGCAAACAAATGAAAAGTGGACTTACTGTATTTTGCAGACAAAGCAAACAAAATTTAGCAATTACTGAGTTTTTGAATAAAGATTTTGAACAATCTGATATTTGGTTTAGTGTCCCTTGACCATTCCATAACAAAAAAAGGAGAAATAATTGAGGTTTACCCTTACCACCAGGTACATTTCATTGTTTTAAAACGAAAGAGGTCAAGTGGACTTGCTGGGTTTTGCATGTGAGCTCGATATATGTGTTAGAAGCCTATTGTTCCTTTACAAGACTAAACAATCAGCTGTACTTATGGGTCTAATGTGGGTTTTTCATGATCTATTAGCTCACAGCCAGAGGTTGGTCTCAGTGAAGTCCATGTTAAAACAGACGGGCCGGTATCACACACTGGAGAGGGATTTGATGGAACTACAGGAGAGAAAACTATTCGAGTACTTCCTTGTGGTGGCTCTTCATAAAACGAAAGCAGGAGCCCCTTATTTGCCTGAAGTCACCCAGCAGTTCCCACTTAAGGTAGCATGCTATTTAACTGATCCGTGTTAATGGTTTGCAGGAAAAAAAAAAGAATGACAGCTCATAGAGGCATATCAGAGGATTGTGTGGTATCCCTGTTGGTTACAATTTGGATAATCCACAACACCATCTATAAACATTGACCCTGTTGTTGAATCAGTTCAAAGGCACTTTAATGGTTTGTTGACTGTTTGTTGTATCTCGAAAGGCACTTTCCTATTACAGTGCTACCTTCCATGTTAGCCTTAATAAACTGTTCTCAACAAATGTTCTCAACAAACATTTCTGCAAATTTAGCTGGAGAGGAGTTTCAAGTTCATGCGAGAGGCTGAAGATCAACTGAAGGTCATTCCTCAGTTCTGCTTTCCCGATGCCAAAGACTGGGCGCCTGTGGACAATTTCCCCAGGTAACTTCCTTACTTTCCATATTATCACTAAACTTTGCTAAAATCTCAGAATAATCTGTAATGCAATTTTATTTTTCTAATATTATTAGTGAAACTTTCTCATTCGTCTTGACCGGGGAAGATGGGAGCAGAAGATTCGGCTACTGTCGCCGTTTATTGGTGAGCTGCTTTTCCAAAAACGTTTCAATAGACTTCTTTCTTCCTTCCTTTCTTTCTTTCTTTAGAGCAAGCAGCTATTTCAGAGTCTACATATGGAACAGTTTAATAATGTGTTTTCATTAAAACAACAAAAGACTCTCCCTCTGTCATTTCCGCTGCTCGGTACTGGGACAGCAAGTTTTGTTTTTGTAGAATCAGTACACACTGGGACTGTTTATAATTGCTGCTTCTTATTGGTTAGAGAATGTAGTGGACTTAAGTGTGTATGTGTGTGTGTGTGTGTGTGTGTGTGTGTGTGTGTGTGTGTGTGTGTGTGTGTATGCGTGTTTTGTTCCACAGCCTACTGGGAAGGGGAGGCGTCTGCCTGAGGTCTACTGCATAGTGAGCCGACTAGGATGTTTCGACCTCTTCTCAAAGGTATCTTCAAATTTACACATTCAGTACTGTATGTATACTATGATGCATGTATATAATGTCATATACTGTATTAGATAGATAACACAAGATGTTTAATCATATAGTATGTATTTCTCAGTTTTTATCAAAGATAAGTATGCTGTGAAATGTATCTGGTTATTTGTTCCACTTTGTGGTAGATGTTGGATGAGGTTGAGAAAAGAAGAGCGATTTCCCCAGCTCTGGTGCAGCCCTTCATGAGGGCTGTCATGGAGGCTCCATTCCCTGCCCCGGGCAGAACCATTACTGTGAAGAACTTCCTGCCAGGTTCAGGAACTGAGGTGTGATCAGTCAACAGTGATCTTCTTGATCTAAACACAACTTGTTGATAAACACAACTTACAAATATATACGCCAAACACAGCCATTTTCACCAGTTGAATGTAAGTTTGGTCATTAGTCAGGTTATAATGTCGGACCGAAACAATGCATTTAGAGGAGTTAGTTAAAAACTAGTGCAGTAAGAACACAGTAGCATGGAAAGTGACCATTAAACAAAATACACATCAGTATATTTCAGTGTGATCGCAATGTCCAGTGATCATACTCAAATCATCTCACTGTCTCTCACTCATTTGCTGATCCGCTTAATGCTACTAGGGTATGAGGCTGGTGCCTATTTTAACCAACACTGTGTGAAGGCAGGGTACACCAATAATAATTTGCCAAACCATTGCAGGTCCAATACATAGACACACACACATAACCATCCGTCCGCCTCACAGCAAGAAGGTCCTGGGTTCAATTCCCAGGCTTGAGTTCGTTTGTATTGAGTTTGCATGTTCTCTCCATGCTTGTGTGGGTTTCTTCCAGGCACTCTGGTTTCCTCGCACAGTCCAAAGACATGCACATCAGACATTAATTGGCTTCAAAATTGCCCATAGGTGTGAGTGTGAATGGTTGTGTGGGTGTGTGTGTATGTGTGTTAGCCCTGTGATGGTCTCTTAAGCTGTTGCAGGTGTCCCCTGCCTTCGTCCAGTGTTATGAAAGAAAGTTTATCAGATTGCATTTAACCAAATTCACAATTAATGGAATGTACTCTACATGATATGTCCAAAAGTCTGTAGATAGTTAAGTGGCTCAAAGACTAACATCATCTTTTATTTCCCACTTCCTACTTGGAGGCCACTTATGTCCTAATGTTGCGTGCTGTTAGCGGCTAGCGTGCACAACCACATGCACACTAACCACTAACAGCGCACGACATTAGGACATAAGTGGCCTCTAAGTAGGAAGTGGGAAATGAAAGATGACGGCTTACCTGGGTAATGCGAGTTCCGACTGGTTTTGTGCTGGATGGTCACATGTGCTTATTGAACGTCCCCTTTCAGATCTAGTCCATAATTTGCTGTTGTAATAATCTCCACTCTCCAATGAAGGCTTCCCTCTTGAATTTGGTGTGGCTGTGGGGATCTGTGTTCATTCAGCTACAAGGGCATTTGAGGTTGAGAACAGACACTAATGTTGGGTGAGAAGGCTTGAGTTCCAGTTCATTGAAAAAGTTGTCTGTGTGATTGAGGTCATGACTCAGTGCAGCTCACTTGAGTCCTTCCAATCCAAATTTGGCCAACCATGTCATTACATTGTGTATATGTACTTGTAAGATCCTTATATGAGGGTTATTGGGTATTTTCTGTTGGAAGACGTTGATCACTTTAATAGTTATCAGGTGGTTAGGAACAGAAGCGGTGCCGAATAGTGTTATGGCACACTTAGGAGGCTATGGAAAGCCCACATATGGTTATGATGATTAGATATTCACAAAATTTGTCCATATGTTATGGTTAAGCCCCCCAAGGGTTCACTGCATTCTCAACAGCTTATAGTTTCCCCAAGTGTTTACACATAATATTCAGAGATTCTTTAAGTGGGAGAAAGCATAAAAAGTGGTAGCGGGAACCCTGTGCTACATTTTATTGTATGTAGTAGTGCTGATTTATCTGTTGATTTGAATGCAATAACCTGTGAATTACTTGCTAACCCAAATCTCTCTCTCTCTCTCTCTCTCTCTCTCTCTCTCTCTCTTTTTCTGTCTCTCTCTCTCTCTCTTTCTGTCTCTCTCTCTCTCTCTCTCTCTCTCTCTCAGGTTATAGAGCTGTGTCGTCCCTCTGATTCGCGGCTGGAGCACGTGGATTTTGAGTGTCTCTTCTCCTCATTGAATCTGCGTCTCCTCCTGAGAGTTTTCGCCTCACTGCTGCTGGAGCGAAGAGTGATCTTCACAGCAGATAAGCTAAGGTGATATTATTTACCCTGTACACCCTAAAACTTTAAAAAATATAAAGGCAGCATGTAGTTATGGTTTAAGGTGCACTTGGTCATCCTTACAGCATAATTTGTGTATGTAAAATGTAATACGTTACCAAATTGCCCAGCGATGGCTGAAATTGGCTTCAGCTTCCGCATGACCCTGTATGGATCATTTAAAAATTTATCATTTTGTTGATTTTAAACCCCATAAACAATGCATATTTATGCACAAAATGTGAGATATTAGTGAACCATTTCAAAAATGTTGCAACTAATTTGAAGGTTTTTCCAAATAGAATGATGTGACAGTAGAATAAGAAAATGTGAAGCCTAATAATATTAAAAATGCCTAGTAACAGATGTAATAGTTTTGCACATTATGAGAATAACCTCATGCTGGCTCGTTGGTTTAGGGGTATGGTTCTCGCTCTGAGTGCAAGAGGTTGCAGGTTCATATCCCGGACGAGCCCAGGATTTGGGTTAAATGCAGAAGCAATAATTTCCTTTGTAGGATTAATACACTATATCAAATGAATGGTACATTGTAGATAAATTTGATTGTATTTAAAAAAAAATTTCTGCAAACTTCACTTGCTAAAATATCTTTTTTTTAGTGAGATAGAGTAAAGATAATTACTTATATAAGCCTACTTAGAAAGTGCAGTTGTGAATGCTATAGAATGATTTTTTTCAGCCCAGATTCATAGGAAATAAATTTAAACCATGATTATGGGGTCCTAAGACTATTATTAATAAATGTTAGGCAGTGGAGACAAACAAAGTTGTGACACTAGAAGTGAAGGAAAAAGTTGTGGCCCCTGGAACCATTTGTCTTAGAGGAAAAAATGCTGAACTGTTTTAGTGTTGCCATGGGGATGAAAGTCACAGGGATTTTATTTTTCTTTTGGAAAAAATGTTGCTATGGGCCAGACACTAGTGTTGCAAAATAGAGATTGACTGTGTCATGTACATTTTGACAAATTAAGCACACCCCCAGAAAAAAAAGTTAAATCCTGCAGCTAGCATTGCGCAACACAACTTGACGCAATATAAATCGATATCCATTTGTTGTCGTTTTTCTCCAAAAGGGCTCATTAAAATAAGCATCATGATTTCAGAGAAGGATGACGTGTCACTGCTCAGAAATGAGTGGAAAATTGGCTCCATCTATTTAAATTGTTATTGAAGGAGAATAAATGAAAACAGACTCACTCACAGATGCAACACATTAACCTTGCATTGATGACGGCATGTTGTTTGCTCACCATGATGACATGATGCATGAGGGATTTAGTCCAATATGGTCAGCAATCATTTCCTTTATGAAAGAGATATTTTTTTTGAATTTAATCCTGTTTTTGTTTAAGATTATCATATAACATAGTGGAGTTTTTTTCTAATTTAAAATTTTCAGATTATTGAAAGTCTTGTACCTTAGCGCCACCTTGTGGGGTAAAACAGTCAAGTGCATACACTTTATTATAAAGAATAAATTCTATAATAATCAGGCTAATCTTATTATATATAATTTTATTCTTGGAATTTTATATTGCACCAGATGCTGAATGAATATCTGAATTAATTAATTTATGTGTTTTATGTAAGTAATAATTTATTTACATAAAAATATAACTTAATTCATATTCATTCAGATGTTCAGAATTCATTCCGACCTGATGCATAGCAGAGTGGTCTTAAATAACTCTGAAGGAGTTTATTTTGCAACAGTGACCAGCTTGCTGTGCATTATTATGCTTATTACATGGCTACCTAATAAATAATGAGTAAAAACATTAATTAGACATAAAATATTAATTAGTAAATTCATTCATTCATTTTCTTAGCCGCTTAATCCAAATTAGGGTCATAGGGAGGCTGGCGCCCATTTCACTCTCTCCAATTAAGGGTGGGGTACTCCTTGGACAGCTCACCAGGCCATTGCAGGGCCAACACACACACAACTATTCACACACACTCACACCTAGGGGCGATTTGGAACAGCCAGTTAGCCAACTATGCATGTTTTTGGACTGTGGGAGGAAACTGGGGTACCCGGAGGAAACCACCGCCCTGAAACCAGGCCTGGGGGAGGGGATCGAAGGTGAGCGCCTGGTGGTCGGGCTTCTGCCTATGGAACTCGGCCGGGCCCATTGAAACAGTTCAATTATCGACTTTGTAGTCATGTCATAGGACTTGCGGCTGCATGTTCTGGACACTCGGGTGAAGAGAGGAGCTGAGCTGTCAACTGATCACTACCTGGTGGTGAGCTGGCTTGGATGGCAGGGGAGGCTGCCATCCGAACCTGGGAGACCCAAGCGTGTAGTTAGGGTCTCCTGGGAACGTTTGGCAGAGTCTCCTGTGAGAAGGGCCTGCAACTCCCACCTCCGACAGAGCTACCACCACATCCCAATGGAGGCCGGGGACATAGAGTCCGAATGGGCCATGTTTCGTGTCTCCATTATTGAGGCGACAGCCCAGAGCTGTGGCCGGAAGGTCATCAGTGCCTGTCGTGGAGGCAACCCTCAAACCAGGTGGTGGACACCTGCAGTGAGGGGGGCTGTCAAGCTGAAGAAGGAGGCCTATCAGGTCCTTTTGGCTTGTCGGACTACAGAGGCAGCGGACAGCTACCGACAGGCCAAACGTGCTGCAGCCTGGGGTGTCACTGATGCAAAATCTCGGGTGTGGGAGGAGTTCGGTGAGGGCCTGGAAAAGGTTCTGGACCACCATCTGGTGCCTCAGGAGGGGGAAGCAGAACTCCACAAACACTGTTTACAATGGAAGTGGGGAGCTGCTCACCTCAACTGGGGATGTCGTCGGGAGGTGGAAGAAGTACTTCGAGGATCCCCTCAATTCCACCAACACGCCCTCTGTGGAAGAGGAAGAGCCTGGGGGTTCAGAGGGGGGTCTGCCTATCACTGGGGTTGAGGTCACCGTGGTAGTTAAAAAGCTCCTCGGTGGCCGGGCTCTAAGAGATAGGGTGAGACGTTCTGTCATCCGGGAGGAACTTGGAGTAGAACCGCTGCTCCTTCGTGTTGAGAGGAGCCAGTTGAGGTGGCTCGGGCATCTGATTAGAGTACCTCCCAAACGCCTCCCTGGTGTGGTGTTTTGGGCATGTCCGACCGGGAACAGACCCCGGGGCTGACCCAGAACACCCTGGAGCGACTACATCTCTCGGCTGATCTGGGAATGCCTTGGCGTCCCCCTGGAAGAGCTGGAGGAAGTGGCTGGGGAAAGGGATGTCTGGACCTCACTGCTTAAGCTGCTGCCCCCGCGACCCGACCCCGAAACAAGTGGAAGAAGATGAATGAATAAATCAATGAATATAATATTTTTTCTCCATGTTTCTTCTAATAACAGTTTCCACATGTTAGGGCATTGGAAAGCAGGTTATGGTGTTCTAGCTGTGTGTTGTACAAGACCTGTATCATGCTTGTTGTATGGTGACCACTGTAAGAAAAAAGATGTAGAGTAAATGCTGAAGCAGACTTTGCTAGCTATGAGTCCTAATGGAGATTTTGAGGGAGTCATCAGGAGGAACTACTACTTTTGTGCAGCCAGTTGTTTTGTAGATAGTTTTCCTTGCATGACTGAGCTTACCTATGCATACCAAGGGTGTCTGAAATTTCTTACTACTGCTTGCAAATTATTTTCATTTGCTTTTAGGAGATCTTGAAGGTTTCTACAGTTTTTGGAAAAATATTTTATAAATTGCCTGAAATCTGCTTTAATACCTGTATTTTAGGCATATTTAGTTAATCAAACACTTTTCATTATTTTTTTAATAATTTTACTAATTACTTTGATCCAGAATTTGATGTTACATGATTGCGACAAGACTTTTGTCCAACCGAGAATGGATATGGAAAAAGTATAAAAACTTATTTAATAACTAGAATTTTCTGTTGCTTTCACAAAACAATGATTTATATATGATAAATGTAAGGCATAGTTGATTAAAATTGGTTAACGGGTTGGTGAGACATGGGCTTTTATACAAAAATGTCCACATGCACGTCGAGACTTTTGTCATTGTCTGTACGAACCAGTAGTATTTAAAAAAATGTTTACCATTATTTAGCCTGCGCACACAGATAAGAACCTACATTTTGCCTTACATGTTACACATTACTAAAAAGGCAGCACAATTAACAACAACTACATGGCCACAGGTTTGTGGACACCTGAGCATCATAGCTGCAGAACATGTCCAGTTTTAGCTTCTCTTTACTTAAACAATAACCTCCACTCTTCTGGGAAGGCTTTCCACTAGGTTTTGCAGTGTGGCTGTGTGGATTTATTTTCTCATCTGCAGTGTAAGGCACTGATGTTGACTGATTTGAGGAGCGATAAAGTTCATGGAAAAAAAAGGGGGCTCAATGGGTTTGAGGTCAGGGCTCTGTGCTAGACACTTGAGCTGAAACTTGGGAAACCATGGAGCTTGCCTTGTGCACAGGGGTATTGTTATGCTGGAAGAGATTTCGGAAAGGCTATCGGTGCGAACAGGTCAACCTGACTATCTTCTGTCCATACAGTACGTTTATGTTTACTCGCCATTTTACTACTGGTGCACAGTACCAAACTCCATTTTGTTGTACTTTGTCCAATTGCAATAATAATACTGAATCTCTTCTCTCTCTCCTCTCTCTCTCTCTCTCTCCCTCTCTCTCTCTAGCACACTGTCTCAGTGTTGTCATGCAGTGGTGGCCCTTCTCTATCCCTTCACATGGCAGCACACATACATTCCCGTGTTGCCGCCGGCTATGATGGACATTGTTTGCACTCCGACTCCTTTCATTGTGGGGCTGCTGTCCAGCTCTCTGCCTCGACTCAAGGAGCTCCCTCTGGAGGAGGTAAAACCCCTTCTTCATTTATAAACTCTTTAACTGAGGTGTATTGTATTACTACTGGGTGGAATGGTGATCATAGTGGCTAGCAAGGTGACCTCACAGCAAGAAAGTCCTGGGTTCCTGTCCCGGGCTCGGTGAAGGTGTTTCTGTGTGGATATTTGCATGTTGTCCCTGTGCTCGCATGGGTTTCCTCCAGGTACTCTGGTTTCCTCCGACAGTTCAAAGATATACACATTAGGCAAACTCCAAATGGTTGTGTGTGTTGGCCCTGCAATGCACTAGTGAGCCTTCGTGCACTGTCATGTTAGATAGGCTCCAGCCTCCCCACAACCCTAATAGGTTCATCAAATGTATTACTACAGTACAGTATACAGTATACTATTTAAAAAGTTCGCCATAATGAGTACAATCAATGTGGCACCACAAAATTTAAGGGTAACTAAACTTATATAACATTTATGAAAGGTGTCTCAGATATATACGCTTTGTAGCAGCCTCGGGAATGTCTTCAGGAACGAGGAGTTTGTACTTCCTGATTTCTCTGTAACATGACAAGCTGCAATTTTTGTCTAATTAACTTGAGAAGTGAGAACGGCTGGTGAGGGAACAACTGTTTATAGCTACTCTAGTATGTCAAAGGTTGACAGCAACCAACTTTAAATTGCTAAAAATCTCCATATGGTCTTCTTTATACTGTAGCTTTGACAAAATACTTTGGCTTAAGAGCTATTTAAATGGGTCAAGCTGTTCCAGGAAAATAATCAACAGCAGAGTGCTGCGATGCATTTATATTATGATGCCAGGAAGGAAATAACAGCCAAAGAGAGGAGCGAATCCCTCTAATAATAGTTTGTGTGGAGAGTAATGGCACTGGCAAGGAGGTCAAAGGGCAAACCCGTTTCTAATATTTTCCATGAGCACTTCCTGTTCAAGTGGACTCTATCTGCTGGCCCTGATCTTTGCCCTTCTTCCTCTGTTAAACAATAGCTGTGCGGAGATAAAACTGAAGCTGGCACACTCACAGGACATGACATTATTCTCTCCTCTGTTCTCCCACAGGTCCTGGTGGTGGACCTTGGCAATAGCCGTTTCCTACGACAGGTAGGGCTTTATACCTTCCTGTGAGAGCTCGGTGTCAGTGTCTCACTAAAACATGTGAATCACTAACAAGCTGAATGTGAATAAAGAACTGAAGACAGAGTTAAATCCTCTAAAACATTTAATGATGTTTAAAATGTCATGAGTTCATTGTAAAAAAAATCTAGTGTGAACGACGACTTATCAAGATGTTTTTAGTAGTGTTTTTTATTTTTATTTTAATTTTTTTTGCTTTAGATGGATGACGAGGACTCTATTCTGCCCCACAAACTGCAGACCGCACTTGAGTATGTTTTGGAAAAGAGAAAAGAACTGGCGTCTGACAGAGGAGACCTTCCCACAGGTGTGTTCCCTTTGCCGCTGCCATTCTCCCTCCAGCCCTCAGCAAGAGGGTGTATTTGTGCCCTATATGAGCACAAATGTCCCTTGTGTAGATTGGCTGGAATAGTGTTGTGTGGCTCACTCTGAGCACCTTTGTTCATTTCTGTTCTAGAGAGTAAGGGTTGTGTACAAGCAGCAGTTTTTTTTTCAGTTCGCACCCATCTCAGCTGACTCTGGGCAAAGGTGAGGTACACCCTGAACAGCTCGCCAGGCCATTGCAGGGCCAACACACATACAACCATTTACACTCACACTCACAACTAGGGGCGATTTGGAACCGCCAGTTAGCCTGCTGTGTATGTTTTTGGACTGTGGGAGGAAACCAGAGGACCCGGAGGAAACCTACGCAAGCACGGGAAGAACATGCAAATTCCATACAGAAACTCCCTTGCAGAGCCCAGAAGTCAAACCCGGGACCTTCCTGCTGTGAGGCAAATGTGCTAATCACTGCGCCACCATGCTGCCCACAAAAATTATTCTAAATAAGTACCTAAATCATCTAAATAAATATCTATTATATTAAAATCAATTACGAACAGAGGATGCATAACCGAATAACAGACCGGGGCTTTGAAGGGTCAATTGATATTATAGCTTCACTCTGGATTTAATTCATAATCACTGAAGGAATCATAAATGTCTCACATATTCCTCTTATTTGTATATCCTTTTTAGAACCCTGCTCTCTGAGCGCTGTGGTATCCGAGGCTTTTGTCCGATTCTTTGTGGAAATAGTTGGACATTTCTCGCTCTTCATGGGAGGAAACGAACGTGATGAGGAGTCCTCAGCCTCTTCCTCCTCCCCCACGCCTTTGTTTTTCCAACGCGAGGCTTTCCGTAAGGCAGTGTCCTCAAAAAGTCTACGCCGTTTCTTGGAGGTCTTCATGGAGACGCAGATGTTCGCAGCCTTTATTCAGGAGAGGGAGATACGCAGACAGGGACTTAGAGGTACTGTAGGGATTTGTTAAGCTCTTCACTGCTTCCATTCTCATTAAAAACATACATATATTAATGGATACTTTTTCACTTTGCAGGCTTGTTTGAGGTTAGGGCTCAAGATTACCTGGACTCACTGCCTGGATCTGAGAATCGAGGAGTCAACAAGTTCCTCAAAGGTCTAGGTAAGCTTTGTTATAAAAGTAATTCATGTTACGACAGGATAATCATAAACCTTTCACTAAATGAACCTTTGTGTTTCCAGGACATAAAATGAAATTCCTTTCCAAAAAGTGAAGATTGTCTCCATGTTAAGTGGATTTTTAGCACCAATTAAACTCCACAGCAATGATTCTGCAAAGATGTGAGCCTCATGAGAGCACTGAGACCTACCTGAGGGGGATACACCAGGAGCTCGGCGATAAAACAAAACTCAGACATGAAGTCTTGCCTGAAATCTACCCCCCCCCCCCTTTTTTTTTAAAACATCAACCAGGGTGGCAGGGTGGCATAGTGGTTTGCATGTTTGCCTCACAGCAAGAAGGCTGAAAGTACTCCGGTTTCCTCCCACAGTTCTAAAACATGCACAGTCGGCTAATTAGCTGTTTCAAATCACCCCCACGTGTGTACCTACCCTGTATGGCGTACCCCGCCCTCGCCCAGAGTCGGCTCAGATGGGCGCCAGCCCCCATGACCCTAATTATTATAATTAATGAATGAATGAAGGAACATCAACCAATAGAAAGGTCATGTTTCGTGTGTGTGCGTGTGTGTGTGTGTGTGTGTGTGTGTGTGTGTGTGTGTGTGTGTGTTTGTTTGTGTATGTTGAAATAATTGCTCAATTTCTACAAAATATCTTACAAGGTTAAAAGAGAAAGTGGGAAATGACCAAAGTTTAATTTTCTGTACAGTCCAATTTTTTTTCAGCATCACAAATTGTTTGATTTTTGGATCGCTGATATTTTTTTTTCTTTCTGAGAAATAGAGTACAACTTCTGTAACAGGGGGCAATAATTTATTCTATATTCTTTCTAGAAAAAATACATTTATCATTTCATGCATAAAGCATTTTTGTTTGCATTTTAAAGCAACTGAAAACAGAGAAGTTGCTAGTTTGTTATAGACTATTTATCACAGTATATATTTCAAATGTTGAATTTGTGATTAAAATACCACTGTGACTGATCATTTATGTTGGGAATCAGAAAAGATGGGGATAAGTAGAATCTGGACGTTGACAGATTGAGGGATGCAGGTTACCTGTTCTGGGATATAAATCTGCATACATATTTTTTAAACTGTATTGAACAATGGACTTCATTTAAGTATGTTTTCTTGGTCTTTACCTGATCATTAAAAACCCAACACAACACTAAATGTACCTGAATCATCATTTCACAATGTCTCACAGCTGTGATTTAACTTGTATTGTAGTATATCTAGCTCTCGTTTACTTTTCAGCAATACTAGCAGTAATAAAACAGTTTACCTGCACCACTGGGGGGTCACTACATAGATGACTTCATCTTTACCGTATGTGTATTTTTATTATTTTTAGCTCCTTCCACATAGTGACGTCCGTCTGTCACACGATAACGCGACGATAACTTGAGAATGCTTGCTCGGATTTTGATGAAATATGCTTTGGGTTTGTCTTACAGGTACCTCGCCTGGGATTGCGGCACACCAAAATCCATGCATAATTACTGAGCCAGCTCTACTTAATTTGTTTACCACAACAGTTTTGATTTTGGTTTAAGGAAGATATAACACCTTTAAAATACACATTCCTGGGACAATTTTAGTAATATTCCCCCCATTTTGTTAGAATAAAAAAATCAGTACCTGCTAATTAGCATATGCTAATAACTTGGAAGACCGGCATTACAAAAACAATTTAATGTACAGTTCCAGGCACAACTTGGCACAATTACTTGTGTGTCCAAACGTTTGACTGGTATTTATGTTTATAAGATTAAGGGTCGTCACTGTACCAGAACTCACATACTAAAATCACCGAACACCAAAAATTACAAATTATTTCAGTTATTTTCCATATCATGACCACATATACTTAAAAAAGTGTTATTTATAAATTAATATTATTTTATATCCATACATGTAGTATTTCATTGATATTTACTGGGTTTAAATCAGTGGAAAAATATCAGACAAGTTGGATGTTACCCAAGTTCACTGAAAAAAATAATCCCTTCACTTTACTTAATTTAAATGTGTACATCAGTAACACATGATAAGAATGTGGTCAACTGACGTGACTTTTCCGATTATAAAATCACATCAGTTGGCCATATTTTGATCATGTGGGACAGATGTACACATTTAAATTAAGTAACGTGAGCGGATCTTTTTTTTTTTTTTCAGTGTTCCTAAGTTCCCAAATTCCAACTTGAATGACCGTACCATAGTTCTCTCATCAGAACTTTGACTGCAGAAGACTTTTCAGAGTTATACGAACAATGGATTGCAGTTTAACATCAGAAGATGGAAAAAACAGGTTTGGAGATGGAGCAATTATTTATAACAGCTGCTATAACGTACAGTACCAGTCAAAATTCTGGACACACCCACTCATTCTAACTGAAATTGACCTTATTGTCCTTTAATTAGTAGTGTATATAATTATTGTTTGATAGATTTGATTACTTTTTGTGGTTTTAGCATCACCTTTATGTATGGGATCACAGTGGTGTGATTATCCTTACTTTCTTTACTCCGTCAATCATGTGCTACACTTCTCCTCTGAGAGCCGGTACTTAATTGTAATTGACCTGCTGAAGAAAACAAATCAGATACACATGGCACAAATCCATAAAAATGAGACATCAGTACATAAAATGTGTATATTATCGTTTGCAGTTTATATTCTGGATTTCATCACGAAGATCAGGTTGTGAGCTGTCCAGGGTGTACACTGCCCTCGCCCAGAGTCAGCTGAGACGGGCGCCAACCTCCCCGCAACCCTAATTAGGAATAAGTGGTTCAGAGAATGAATGAATAAATAGATCAGGTTGTTTGAAGCAATTGTTTAAAATTTAATTAAATACAGTTAAATATAGTTTGTTTGTTTGTTTATTTATTATGTATTTTTAAGATTCTTACTTACTTATTTTTAACATTTGCTTAGTAATAAGTAAATGTTAAAAATAAGTAAGTTACATAACTATAACTATAAGTTACATACATAAAATATAATTTTTTAAAAGTTACATATAAAAATAAGTAAGTTACATCTACTTAAGGTGCGTGTGTGTGTGTGTGTGTGTGTGTGTGTGTGTGTGTGTGTGTGTGTGTGTGTGTGTGTGTGTGTCAAACACACAAACACACACCTTAAGTTGGGTACAATAAAAGGCCAACCTTAATTCTCCAACAATGTCAATCATCACAGTGCCACAGCTGGCACAAGTCCACAGGGATAAAACATTTGCCAAGTTTCACGCTGTCATAATAAATCACCAAATTTCTGTAGCTGTAAATGTTTTTTTGGTTTTTTTTACAATAAGCCGCTTCAGAAATTGATTGCAGGAGTTTGGCACCACCAGCCAATCAACCACATGCCCACATGCCCACATGTCTGTGATCTCGGCCCTAGAAATATCCGTGAACCCCACACAGCGCTTGTGGAGGAATGAAACATTATTCCACAAGCCTCTCATTCACACTTTGTGAAGGAGATACACTGCACTACAGAAAGCACCCAATGGTTACACATGCTACTGAAAGTGTAACTTTTAACACCGACCCAGCTCATTATCACTGACTGTTGCTGATGTTCTGGTAGATATTTATTATTGAAGGTGTCTGCATTTTTTTACACAGTGGTAAAGTATTAAAACCGTAAGTATATATAAACTTTTAGAAATTTTAGGTGTTGTGTTTATATTTTTGTTTAGTGTATATTAATGATAAAAATATGAATTTTGGGGGGCTCCCGAGTGGCGCATTGACAAGGTGCGCAACTATCAACCCAGAGATCGCAAGTTCGTATCCGGGTTGATGGCACAGCCATTCGTGACCATGAGTACGTGGGAGCTAATTGGCCTAGCTCTCACGGGAGGGAGGGATGGCATATGCTCACTTCCCTGTCACTCACAGCAATCACCAGCCAATCATGGGCTCATTTATACAAAGGGGCGTATAGCGCTTTCCCTCCGAGTGTGTTAGGCCGCCCCCAAATACACATGCCCAGGAGTTCGAAAAGAGGCGGGAGGTAGCATCGCATGTCACGGAGGGTTCATGTACATGCTTACCCCCCTCCCTGGTCGGTGGGGGTTGTGTGATAGGGAAAGCAAAAAGTTGATGGGTGGGAATTGGATATGACTAAATTAGGGGAGAAAAATTTGGGGGGGGGGGGGGGGGGGGGGTGATTTTAAGCAAATATTGTAAAAGGAAAGAGTTAGAGAACACATAACACTGCTCCATATAATAGTTAAATAAATGCTGGACTTGCAAGCAGTGGGAAAACTTGTGAACTCCATACTGAAAAGCCACATTTGATCATGACATTCAAACCCAGAACCTTCTTGCTCTGAAGCAGCTGTGACAACACTGAGAAACTGCAGCATTGTTTTTAAGCATACACATAGTTATTTTTCACATTATTAATTCTTAAAAAACAGAATTTGAAAGAGATCTAGCTTGTCATCACCCTAATTTTATTTACAGCAGGTTGTGTAATCAGTGTTAAGATACAACCTAATTACATTCCTGGGACATAACGACTCACTCTTTCAATGAAATTAAAGGTACGGTTTGTAAGATTAAGTAGCATTTAGTGGCATCTAGTGGTGAGGTTCCAGACTGCAACCAACTGAAAATTCATACATCGCTACTGAAGAAATGTGGCGGTGCAAGATGACGGCCTCCATGAGAGTGGTCCCACTACCCATGTAGATAGAAACAGCTTAGCCTGAGGTTTTTTTTTTGAGTGATTATAGATCCGTGAAAACATATTTATTGATAATATACTTAATTTCTGTTAATTGATCCAAAATGTTACACTGCAGCTTTCAATGAAACCGGAAAAGTATTAATACTGCCATCAGTGTCATAGTGTAGTTAGAAGGTTTCCTCCTGCAAGTCCACAGACATGCACATTAGGCTAATTTGCTACTCTAAATTGATCCTGAGTGTGAGTGTAAACGGTTTTTTGTGTGTGTGTGTGTGTGTGTGTGTAGCTCTGCGATGAACTGGCGAGCTGTTCAGGGTTTACCCTGCCTTCGCCCAGTGTTGGCTGAGATAGGCACAGCCTCCTTGTGGACCTAATAAGATGAAGCGGTTCAGCAAATGAGTGAGTGAGTGAGTGAGTGAGTGAGTGAGTGAGTGAATGCATACTGGATATGTTTTCCATTAGTCAAAAACATGGAAGTTTTTAATGGATAATAACTGTGCAAAACTATATATAAAAAAGATGGTTCAACATTATAACTGTATTAATATGACACAAGCTTTCATAAACAGTTTATGTTTGCTTTATCAGGTTATCATGTTCACCTGATAAAATGCACATAGACTGTTTATGAAAGCCTGTGTCATATTAAATAGATAGTCTAAAAGGTGCTACCTTTGTTTTTTATTTTTATTCTGATGAACAGACTAATACTCACTGATGCACACACCCATTTGCTGAACCAGTTAATCCTACTAGGGATGTGGGGAGGCTGGAGCTCCCCCAATCTCAGCCAACATTGGCCAAAGACAAGGTAGGAAACCAGAGTACCCAGAGGAAACCCACACAAGCACAGAACATGCAAACTCCACACCGAAACACCCTAGTCCGGGACTGGAACCCAGAACCTTCTTGCTGTGAGGCAGACATGCTTCTGTGTGGCCCATAGTCTAACATCAAAACCTGGTGTAAAAAACTATGAATTCAGTATCGGCACAATTAAAATCATACGTTAAAAATAACTAAATAAAATTCCAGGATCTAAAAATAAAATAAAAAAATATCTGATTTGGCCACAAGACCAAAGGGTTCCAACAGTCTCTTGTAGATCAGCTAATTTATGCTGTATTTAAAAGAACAGGACTGGGGAAACTGAATGTGCAAAAAGGAAGCATCTTTTCCTCTGAGACAGTACACACCAGCTTTAACTCTTCCTTTTGGATTATGCAGTAGAATTTTATTATTTTTATTAGTGTATTTTTACCTCTTCCTGTTTTCACTACCATGGACTACCAAAATTACTCACTCACTTACTCATTTGTAACCACTTAATCCTACTGGGGTTGTGGGGAGTCTGTAGTCTATTTCAGCCAGCATTGGCCAAAAGGACAAAACACACAACCATTCACACTCACTGTCACACCCAGGGGCAATTTGGAACAACTGATTAGCCTAATATGCATGTCTTTGGACTGTGGAAGGAAACAACAGTACCTGGAGGAACTGAACCCAGGACTTGCTGTGAGGCAGGTGTGCTCTCTTCATGTGCCATTTCCTGTTACTAGATAGTGCTCCCCTCCCCTATAGCTGCCAATCTGAAAAGGTAAGTGCTACTACATGCTTCCTCTGGGAAATGTGTGCAATGTAAAATCATCCTTTGTATTTTTTCAGTCACTATGGAAGCAAAGTGCTAACTCCCTTCTTCCACATATATGAGCTCACAGATAAGAGTCACTCCAAACAGAAACCTCACGAAATCCGGGACACAAATTCAGGACACTCACTGTGAGGCAGACATACTAACCACTATACCACTGTGATGCCTAAGAAAATGTGAATAATTAATTAAAAATATTGTCAATGTGGATGCGTTAAGGCAACCAAGTCTTAAAAATGCTGCTCAGCTGGCCAGAATTTCTTGAGACATAGCCCAGACAAAATGTATAAGATCAAGGTCATTTTGACAAGGTTAAGGGCCAAACAGAGAAACTTACAAGCCTATGCACACCTACACACCATAGGAAACCTGCATGCAAAGTTTCACAATGATCCGCAGTTCTTAAGAAATAATTTATTTGTGGATGTGGATGTAGACAGCCATGACAACACCTCGATAGCCTGAATGGCAAAAACACTCAAAGTATCCTTTTCCTTCAAGTTTTCAGCTAAATCACCCAAAAAAATTTTTTGACTAATTTCCTTTAAGGCATGAAGTCAGTTTTAAAGCTGTCTTTGAAAATACCCCTTAGCCAAGTAATTCACTCATCACTCACTTACTTATTTCCTGAACCAATATTAGGTTCCCATTAGAATCCTATTAGGGTTATGGGGAGCCTGGAGCCTATTTCAGCCAACACTGAACATTCTAACACCCTGAACAGCTCACCAGACCACTGCTGGTCCAGCAACCACACAAACATTTAAACTCACATTCACACCTAGGGGTAATTTTTAACAGCCAATTTGCCTAATGTGCATGTTGTTGGACAGTGGGAGGAAACCAGAGTAACCATAAGAAACCCACACAAGCATGAGGATTATATGCAGACTCCTCACAAGATCGCCCTTGCTGAGCCCAAGGGCTCAAACACAGGACCTTCTTGCTGTGTCGCTGATGTACTAACCACCACGGTACTCTGCCACCTTCAATGAATTCATTTGTACATTAACTTTTCCACTTTAGAGCGGTGAGAGCAAAGCTGTTTTAATCACGGAAGAGACCCAGGCATCTCAGTCATCAGTCTTCAACAGCTGGAGCTTTTTCTTATGGGGATATTCCTTTGAATCTCCAGGGGCACACTGTGGAGGACCATCTATTGGCCATGGAGGAAATCACCCCAAAACCTCCACCAGTCAACCACTCAGTAGGGGCATGTTATCAGGAAATTGCATTGCTTTTTTTACATTCCACCTTGTTGTGCTAGTCCTGCACAAGCCACATTTCTTCACATTTCATTCACTACTGCATGTCCAGATCAAAGGAAGAAATCTCTCCTATACAATTACATCCAGGTCTATTGAGAACCTCAGTGAGTCACACTACTGAAGTCGGTCCTCTGTGAAATATTCTGCACAACTGAAGTCATGAAGTTATCCCTTTAGCAAGCCTAGGGCTATTGTATGGACCGTATGGCATACAGGATCTTTTCAGAGATTAATATTTATCCCTCACAAAGACCCAAGTTATCCAAGAAAGAAAACAATATATGAAACCTTATGTCCTTTGCTTCCAGCAACAGCCTCTTCAAAAAGAAGGCAGATGTTTGTTGCACACTATTGACTGTCTACCCATTCATCCATCATTCATAAAGCTAGAGCCAATCCCAGCCAATTTTGGACAAGGGACAGGGTACACCCTCAGGTGGTTACCAGTCCAGTACAGGGCTACCGCAGAGAAAAATATCCATTCACACTTGTGTGCAATTTAGGGTAGCCAGTTGACCCAAAGTTCATGATTTTGGACTGTGGGAAGAAACTAGAGAACCTGGAAGAAACTCATGCTAGCAAGTGAGGTTTGAACCCAGAATCTTCTTGCTGCAAGACAACAGTGCTAATCACTGCATCACCTGTAGTTTCTTCAGTCAAACACATTTCCTTTTGGCTTCTTAGTACCTGAGTACATTTTAAAGAAACAACATTTACACTTGGGATGGCACAGTGACATGGCGGTCAGCATGTCTGCCTCACAGCGAGAAGGTCCAAAGTTTGAGTGCTGTCATCAGCGAGGGCATTTCTGTGTCTGAGTTTGCATGTTCTCCAGATGCTTTCTGTGGATTTTCTCTGGGTACTTTGTTTTTTTCCCCACAGTCCAAAGACATGCACATTAGGTTAATTGGCTGTTCCAAATTGACCCTATGTGTGAATGTAAATGGTTGTCTGTTTGTTGGAACTGTGACTGGTGAACTTTTCAGGATGTACCCTGCCTTAGCCTGAAGTCAGCTGAGCTTGGTTCCAGCCTCCTCACAGCCGTAGCAAATGAATGAATGAATGAGTGAATTAAAAATTCACTCTCGACAGTTGAGTGGCTGATTGCCTCATGTTCAAGGGTGCCCTCATGTCTGTCTTACTTCTGGTTCTCTCTTTTTAGATATGCTTTCATAGTAAATAATGCCAGAGTCCCTGCTTGCACTCAGCACTGATAAACTCTCTTCTTTAACCAGTACACTATTAAAAGCATACCTAACAACCTCTCTCTCTCTCTCTCGCTCTCTCTCTCTCTCTCTGTGTTTTGCTACTTCTGAGATACCACTGATCCTGATTTTGTGCTTTCTAAATGCTGTGAGCCATGCTGTTGTGCTACTACTGGTTGGAGTTCTCTTAGAGGCCCCTCTGTCCTGTTTATGATGATCTATAGAGACATAAATATACACTTAAAAGCAGTGAAGACGAAGATTTTTATTGCTGGTAATATAAACTCTTTTACTAAATGATTTAGGACTAAAATCGCCATTGAAGTTATGAGATAACCCAAATGAGGATGGGTTTCCCCTTTGAGTCTGGTTCCTCTCAAGGTTTCTTTCTTGTGTCGTCTGAGGGAGTTTAGCCTTGCCACGGTCACCCTGGGTTTGCTCACTGGGGATGTGTAGGGTTTATAGAGAACTATTTAAATTCTTTTATCAAATTTAGTTTTACTATGTGAGGCAGATTTTTGTTAATTTTGTAAAAAGCACTACACAAATAAATACTATGGCCTGATTCTTCCACTTTTAATATGCTTTTCCAACATTGCCTATACTCTCATTTAGGTATAATGCATCTGTGCTTTTTCCAACCCTGACTAGTAGAACTAGGTCAACGGGACAATATCCTTGCAGTGGGTGACTGGCTCAAAAAAGAAAAAGTAAGAATGAATATACTCTCATGTGTCTCAAAGAGGTAAGGTACTCATTGCCCAAACAGTGTTCCTGTATATTAACCATAGACAGCATCTAGATATCCATACAGAGTGGGATTATTAAAACCTAAAAAGAACTAATGTGCTATGAAATTTTGTGTGTTATGAGTACTGTATATTTGACTCTATTAGGTCTGACAGACTTAATAACATGGTGTAGAATAATTTTCTAAAATTTGGGAACATTTTGTTATAGTATCAGCAGCATCAGTCAAACGTGCTGGTGGTTCAACACAGTTCGTCATCATCATCATTATCATCATCATCGGCCTGACAGTTTATTTAAATTAAATTACAAGTTTAATAATTATGATGTAATATGGGTGGCACAGTGGCATAGAGGCTAGCACGTCCACCTCACAGCAAGAAGGTCCTGCGTTTCTTGGGCATTTCTGTGTGGAGTTTGCATATTCTCTCCATAATTGTGTGGGTTTTCTTTGGGTACTCTAGTATTCTACCACAGTCCAAAGACAGTTAGAGCAACTCACTACTCTAAATAGCCCTTATGTGTGAATAGTTGTTTTGTCTCAGTCTCACATAACCAGAAATACATGATGGTTGATTATTTTTTTGCCTTCAGGACTCAACTGGCGTTATCTTGTACTATGTTAGAATACTTGAGAGCCATGGGGCTACATTGAGAACAGGGATGTTATGGCGTCCATTGTGGAAAGTTTGATCATGTTAAAAATTGCTGTGGATCAAGCTATTCAACTTCACTGTTGTTTTCAATTGCCTACTATGACTTTATGTGCAAATTTCCTCCACCCACCGACCAAAGACATGCACATCAGGCTAACTGGCTGTTTGAAATTGCCCATATGTGTGAGTGTGAATGGTAGTGTGCATTGGCCCTTTGATGTTCTGTTGATCTCTTCGGGGTGTACTCCACCTTCGCTCAGTGTTGGCTGAGATAGGCGCAAGACTCCCCTTGACCCTAGTAGGTAGGTTAGTAAAAATATACTGAATCAAACATGCTTCTAGTTTATGAAAGGGATATGGCATTAGACTGTAACAATTTCCCAAAGTAAAGTACAATGAACAGTGTAGAAAGTACACACAGGGAAAACTAGAAAAGCACTCAGAGAGTGCAGACCTCTGCCAAGGCAGTTCAGTACCCCCATATGGTATTGTAAGAAATGCAGCATTTTTACAAATGCAACATTTGTTTATTATTTGAGCCCTACAATGCAAACATCCAGCCATTTATATGATTGCATTGTGTGTAGGGCCTGCCTTGAATAGGCCTTGTGCTCGGTTGAGGACGTATTAATAATTGAATTATTTTTGTGATAACTGGCCAAAAAAGTTGTACAGAAAGGTAAAGGAATGAGATTTTCACCAAACGCAAGACTGGAAGTTATGCTTTCAGTATGGTCCGGACACAGTAACTCGGATGACTATGTCATCCTTGCTAAAAAACCTGCATCCAGACAATAATTTGCCAAACAATCACTGTCAAAATGTAATCAATTGTTCCTTGTATCATTTCTGACTCATCCTGAAAATTTCATCAAAATCCATTCATAAGTTTTTGACCAATGTTGCTAACAGACAGACAAACAAACAGACAAACAAACAAACGCTGGTGAAAACATAACCTCTTAGGTGGAGGTAATTAAAAGATAAAGAATAATTAATCTTCAGTTACTATTATATTGCTCTAGGTTGAGGTGGATCCAGATCTTATCCTGGGAACCCTAAGAACAAGACCGTTGGTCTATTGCAGGCATGTATACCTGCATGCTCATACTCACACACATATTCACACCTATGCAATTTTTCCCATAACATAACCACACCACCTATTGGTCCACTGGAGTTAGGACGAAAGGCACAAGAACATGGAAAGAAAATGCAAAACTACACCAGAGATCTCTACCCCTGTTCCTGTGCCTACGTTCTCAGTGGTTACCTTCTCAGAGGCTACCTCCTTGGTGGTGGATCAGTGGTTAAGGTCAAGGGTTCAATCCCCAGTTCCACCATGCTGCCACTGTTGGGGCCTTGAGCAAAGCGTTTAACCGCCAGTTGCTTAGTTAAATAATAAAAAAAGATAAATGTAAGTTGTTCTAGATAAGAGCATCTACCAAATAAAAATAACTGGCTACAACCCTAATCATGCACACCTGACCATCTGATTATTGCCTTAAGAAGCTCTTGATCAGATCAAAGGCTGCTTTGCTGTCAGCGGGTTTCTGCCCTGTGATCCAGGGTGTACTCTGCCCTCGCCCAGAATTGCCTCCGATGGGCACCAGCCTCTCTGCGACCCTAAATAGAATTAAGCAGTTTAGAAAATGAATGTACATACAGTGTATTATGCATACTTTTATTACTTAAATGGGTCATGGGGACCCAAAGAGAACACACATTAAACACACACACACTGGTTTCAACTCCAAAAGCATTTTTGCTTGAAACATTTTGAAAACTTTGTGTACTAAGTCTCTCTTTCTCTCTCTCTCTCTCTCTCTCTCTCTCCTTCATTCTTCCTCTCATACACATCCACACATCCACACAAATAGAGTCATCAACAAGGTGTATGAATCTACATCTTGCTGGATGTTTTTTCTTTACTGCACTGTTATGGTGGTGCAGCGCTTAGCACTCTCGCTTCACAGCAAGAAGGCCCTAGGTTCTAGCCCTGTGGCTGGTGCAGACCTTTGCAGACCTTCTCTTTGGGTTTCCTCCCACAGTCCAAAGACATATACGTTAGATCAACTAACTACTCTAAATAGCTCATATGTGTGAATGGTTGTGTCAGTGTTAAGCCTCAATGTCACATAGCTGGAAATACATGATGGTAGATAGGTTTTTGCCTTCAGGGCTCAACTGGAATTATCCTGTAAATGTTTCAGACACGTTTGTCAGAATTCCTGAGAGCTGTGGGGCTACCTTGAGAACAGGGAGGCTGTGGCTTTCATTCTGGAGTTTGATCATGCTGAAAATTTCCTGCTTATCGCATCTTTGCTTGCAAATTTCCTCCATCCATATTTGCAACATAGAGCTTCTAAAATCCCCTGCAATGGTCTGGCCCTGCCATTGCCCAGAGTCGGCTGAGATGGGCACCAGCCTCCCCGTGACCCTAATTATGATTGAGTGGCTTAGAAAATGAATGAATGAATGAGCCACGAAAATCCATCGGAATAGCCATGGTAGTCACAACAATACCTCTCACTTGGAGGTCAGCTGGTATTGACTGGCTTCAGTTTCCATGCAACCCTAATAGGATGAGTGGTACAGATAATGAATGAATGAATTCACCGGGGACACACATGCACACACACACACACACACACACACACACACACACACACACACACACACACACACACACACACACAC
>JAOUQZ010000010.1:17042425-17058892 GCA_028564935.1 Neosilurus hyrtlii | reverse complement strand
AGCACAATGCTGCAACCAGACTACCATTCTGCTTGCTGGGATGCTGGACAAGACAAAAAAAAAAAAAAAAAAAAAAATCAAAGAAGTTAAACTTCAGGTTGCAGCTTTACAATTGTCCACGACAGCAATACCTTGTACACTTAGTGCCACCCAGGAGGTAGACACAGTGAATGTCATTTAAAAGAAGGTACCTAATGATTTCCTTTACTTATTCAGTGAACCTGTCTTTAGACAGTGTGGTCCCTTATGGCACTGTGGAAGCCGGCAGTCACTTTCACATAGCGTTTGAGCCCTTACTGGAATCCTCACACCTGACCTAGATACACTCTCATCCTCAGTCAATCCTGCTAGGGTCACAGGAAGGCTGGAGGCTATCTCAGCCAACTTTGGGAGAAGACGGCGTACACCCTGAACAGCTTGCTAGTCCATCACAGGGCTAACTAAGGGCAATTGGGAACAGCTAGTTAGCCTAATGTGCATGTCTTTGGAGTTCTTGAAGGAAACCCATACCAAACCCTCAAAACCAGGACCATTTTGTGTATGTAGCAGATATGTTATCCACTATGCCACCATTGTGCATTGAAGCTCTTCTGGGAGTTTGTGGTGGATTCTTTATATTGGTTATTTTTTTAATTTGTCACCAATCTGTACATTTTTATATCATCCTGTAATATAATTTGATAAAAATGTCACATTGTTTATGAACAATATTGCTTTTTTAATTGCTTATTATACACTACACGTTAAAAAAAAAGCCACACACGATACTTAATTTACAGCCTTATTTACAGCGAGTAATCATCATGGCATTGTTTTAAGAAACTTAAGCAACAGCTTAAACTCTCTTCTGTGCTACCAGTTCAAGTGTGAAAATGATTCCTCATGCTCCCTGAACCACTCTTTCAATATTTAAGGCCCAATTTTATATTGTTACCTTCAAGGAAGAAAAAGTCCACTGGTGGGCTGGTCTTTCGGTATATTCGGGTCATCGGCTGACTTCATTTGTTGCCACATAATGTTGCTGAGCCTCTATCTGACCAACTCAAACAATAATGTCATGGCGATTAAAGCTAAGGCACTGTAATCAAGGCTGAAGGCAGTCCAACAAAATATTAGAGTGTGTGATTTATTTATTTTTTTGTAATGAACAGTGTATGTGTTGTGAGTATGTATGTAATTTGTTTTTCAGTAATGTACAGTCTGGTAAGTAAAGAGTAGGTCAAGAGGGGCACCATGAAATATTTGTAATCAGTCAGTGACTGAAAAACACTGAGTTTTTTATGCTGTTTAGAAGAAACACACTGATATACCACAGAACACCAGGACAATGGATTAGTGGCATATGTTTTCATGCATGAAGGCACACTTAGCTAACTAACATTCATAACTAACATTCATATGAATTCAATATCATTAAGGAATGATGAAATCAAGCTTAAACAAAGTAAGGAGAACAAAGGGAGTATCTTAGGACATAAGCCATATCATGTTATAATCTGTCCATCTCTATCTATCGTGGCCAAAACCAGGTTGAACTTTAAAACAAACAAATAAAAAAATTAGGCCTAATTATTCAAACCATTGCATCAACTGACAACAAAATAGTGACTTAGGGTTGCAGGGAGGCTGGTGCTTTTTTGGGATAGCCATGGCTCAATGGCTATAAAAGTGGGTTTGGAACTTAAGGGTCGCTGGTTTTATTCCCAAACCAGCAGGAAAAATGTGTGGTGTTGTAGTGGGTGTTGGGGAGTGAGCTGCACCCTCCCTTCCTCCACATTCATAGCTGAATTGCCCTTGAGCAAGGCACCTAACCCCCTACTGCTCTGCAGGCACCGCAATTTTTGTGCTCACTTTGGACGGGTTAAATGCAGAAGCAATAATTTCCCTTGTGGGATTATTACAGTATATCAAAAATAAATAAATAAAAATCTCAGCTGACACTGGGTGAAGGCAGGGTACACCCTGAACAGCTCACCAGACCACTGAAGGGAAACACACATATCTCCTGACATTTATTTATCTATTTAGTTGCAAGTTCTTATGGTCTTTTTTTTTTTTTTAAGAAAGTAGTGGGTGGAATATGAAAAATATCAGCAACTGGTAGTAAAAATGAGTTTTATGGTTGTTTTGTGCTTGTAAAATCAATGCCGACTTACTTTGTTTAAGATCCAGTGGTTGCTTTATTAGAAAAGACGATTATGTAATATTGTGCTGACAGCAAACGAGAGCAGAAAGGCACTTAGAGCTTTTGTGTGCCTGTAGAGTGTTTTCTTGTTTCTAGCTAAATCTCATTAAGGATTTGCACAACTTTATTAATAGGTGGGTTTATTTAGTCTTTTTTTTTTCATCTGATGAGACTTCCCAGCATGGTGTAGAAATGTTCAAATCAGAGAAAAAGTCATGCCTGGCATCTGAAAAGTGAATCCACCTATTTTTTTGCCTGGCAATGCTCAGCATGGATCCTCTCCTCTCCTTGGTCATCACTTTGCCGTGTATCAGACCTCACTCTCCCTTGTGCTGTCACTTCTTTGAGAAGTTTTGGGGTTTTTTCTTTTTGTTTTACTACTAATCTATTTTACCCAAATCCTGCTTGCCTTTACTTTTCCAACAAAGATCATAAAGCTGATGTCTAATTAGCTGAAGTAGGCACTTTCTCTCAGCCAATCCATTTCCTTTTAAGCTTCAGAGGACACTCATAGATAAGAAGATCATCTCACTGCTCTGTTTTCCCTATAAAGCTCTCATATAAGGCATGTGAATGGTTTGTCTTGGGGATAAGAAGCTCCTGGGGATAACTAGGGGTAGGTAGTGAAGGGTTTTAATGCACTCATTGCAACATGACTAGTGCTGTGAATGGTCGTAGCAGGTAACTGGAGAGCAGCTGAGGGAACAAGCCCCGATGATTTATGGCAGTAAGTAAAGGCATATTCCATAAACATTGACACATACGCACCAGCTGCTATCCAGGTTCCCTGAGCCAGGGTTGCTTAAGAACAACTCACTGTTCTAGGTGTCATTCTTCGTCTCACAGATATGCCCACACGTACGCATTCTTTCTCCTTCTCACTCACTCACACTCATATAAACAAATACCCAAGATCCATTCTTACAGTATATATCCATATTCTTCTGTTCTGCTTATATATACACGGTACCCTATATCTGTCTATGGCACTTATTATGCAGTTGCATAAATACATGTATATAATTTATAATTCAGGATGTATTAATACGCAAAAAATATTCACTAATGAAATAAAGAGGTCATAGAGTTTACAGTCAGGAATACTGTGCTGTCACGTGAGTCACTTTGTAAAGATTTAAGCTATGATGAGTCATGTCAGATCAGTTTCCACATTTAATTTGATATAGCAACAAAATTCAGACAAAGGAGTGGTACAGTGCCATAGTGGTTGGCACGTCCGCCTCATAGCAAGAAGATTTCCACAGTCAAAAGATATGCACATTAGGCTAATTGGCTGTTTCAAATTGCCCCTAGCTGTGGATGTGAGTGTGAATGATTGTGTGCATGTGTTGGCCCTGTGATGGTCTGGTTAGCTGTTCAAGGTGTACCCCACCTTCACTCAGTGTCAGCTGAGATCACATCCCTAATACGATTAAGCAGTTCGGCAAATAAGTGAGTGTGGGAGAGTGAAAAAATTTAATGGAAAAAGAAAAAAAGTATAATTATATATATATATATATATATATATATATATATTGCATGTGGGAAAAATTAATAGTCATCCTTTATAAAATCCCCTGATGAGTGGGCAACCACGACACAGGCTTGTCGGGATGAAATTGTAGTACTGTTATTTTTTTTCCACATACAATATATTTGGCTCTACTTCGACATATCGAGCACTGCTCTACGGAAAATCGACTCAAGATCAAATATATATATATATATATAGATATCGACTCAAGATCTCATTCTTGAAAGCAGTCAATCAGAACTTAAAAGAATGGTGGTGGCAGCATCATGTTGTGGGACTGCTTCTATTCAACTGGGACTGGGATCTAGGCAAGATAGATGGAATCAGCGATAAAAAATATTTAACTTTTTAACACTAAAACACCCTAAAGCACAAATATAAGTCAGCATGGCTTTAGAATAAGAAGATATATGTTTTGGTATGGTCCATTCTGGGCCCAGATCTATGATGTTGAAACATGTTGAATGACTTGAAAAAAAAGGGCTGTTTACAAGAGATCAATTGATAAATTGAACAATTTGAAGCCTTTTGTAAGGTAGTCTCGAATAAAATGGCTGAATGAAGATGGTAGACACCCACCAAAAAATATTAATATTACTAAAATATTACTGCTGTATTCCAAGCAAAAAAGGTGCTTAAACAAATATTTTTTTAAAGGGAATACGAACATTCAAATAGGTCATTGTGAGTTTTTTCCACCATAAACTCACTCACTCACTCACTCATTTCCCAAGCTAGTTAATCCTACTGGGGATGTGGGGAGGCTGAGGCTTATCTCAGCCAACAGGCAAAGGCAGGGTACGCTCTGAACAGCTTGCCAGACCATAATAGGGCCAATACACACACACAACAATTCACAGTCACATCTGCACCTAAGGGCAACTTTAAAACAAGCAATTAGTCCAGTTAGACTGTGGGAAGAAAACTGGAGGACCTGGAGGAAACCCATGCAAGCACAAGGAAAACATACAAACTCCACACAGAAATACTTGAGCCAAGTAGCTGAACCCAGGACCTTCTTACTGTGAGGCAGACGTGTTAACCACTACACCACCAGGACGCCCTTCACCATAAACAGCATCCCCAGTTTCTACCCTCCTGGATGGGATGCTACTCTATTGCAGGTTACCTTCTCAGCATTTTTACTGGTACCCATTTATACTGTTGTGTGGACAGAGGCACACCTGTAGTTAAGACCCAGGAGTCTTAGCATGGTGCGGGTCTAACAGGGATTCAAACCCATGACCTCTCGCTCATGAGCCCAGCACCCTAAACACTACCCCACTGGCCCCACTGGGTGTAATAACTTTTTATATTTGCTGCAATTCCTTAGTAACTAAGGGCATCCATCTGTCAAAACAGAATCTATTTCTATTGTTATATTTATCTTCATGGTCTGATAAACACATCTGATGTCAGTATTGGAGTGTTTGATATTGCTTGCTCAGCTTTTTCTAATGCGTTACACCTAAAATTAGGAGCATTTTGAAAACAACATTTTCATTTTGTGATTTCTGTTTTTATTGCTAGGACGGAATGAGCTAATAGCGCGCTACATCAAACTGCGAACAGGAAAGACGCGGACGAGGAAACAGGTGAGAAAGCACTTGCTTCTTTTGCCAACAAGTACTGGTGTGTTTACATTGTCTGCCGATAATCTATAATCTAGACAGCACAGAATTGGATGAAATGAAAAGAAAAAAATTTAAACTTAATTAGTCTGGCAGCTCACAGTGTAGCGAGTGTGTGATTATGAGGCCCCTGTGGGCCTCTGTGCTGAAACCAAGCCCAGTTATGTGATTTATGCCTGAGGACCCACACACAGATGCTGCTGGATAGAATAACTGGCTCGCTCTTCAGCACCTCACATAGCCTGGCTTGTTAGAGCCATAACCAGCCGTTCTCTCACAATCATGGTCTCACTGTTCAGGGTTAGGCCCTGGAATCTGATAGTACTGCCTCCAACCTTCGATATTGCACCATCTCATCCAGAATTGGCAACATACGTAAGGCTTAAAGCCCTTTGCCATGGTGGGAGAAAGAAGGAAGGATGGATGTGAGAATGCTGGAATTTGACTGCAGGGGTACTGCTCCGGAAAAAGGGACACCTGTTCCTAAAATCTTTATTTCTAAAAAGTATTTTTAACCGTGTAGAACAATGTCCATGTACATGCTAACCATATAGGAATTACAGATTTTTTTAACTTAGTTTCCCCATTTCAACACACTCAAGTGTAATTAAGCAACCTCAGTCAGTAACACTCTATAGTATGGAACCCCTGGACATCACCAAATGCTCTCTTGAAATGCCTTTATTTCAGCTTCTGTCAGTTGCTGCTTTTGAGTGAGTTTTCAGTAAATAAAATCCATGCTCAATTGACTGACTCTGCCATTTATGAATACCCCATTTCTTCACCTTCAGACACAGTTGGATTTCTTTTTTTGCATATTTTAAGTCATTATCATTTTGTAAAGCAAATCACTATCCTGTCAGTTTTGCTGAATCTGAGCAGGAAGTATCACTTGGCTCACTTCAGTCCTCATTCTACTTTTTTTACCAGCAGTCACATCATTAGTAAACACCAGTAACCCAGTTCCTCTGGTGGCTATACGTGCTTATATCCACCATGTCTGACAGATTATGTGGTATACTTTGAATCATGAACCCTTCCTTTCCTTCTCTATACTCTTCTCTTCCCATCATTCGAGTACAAGTTAAACTTGGTTTTATCCCTCCAAAGAATCTTGTTCCAGTAATCGGCATGTTTTCTAGCAAAATCCAATCTGGACTTTCTGTACTTGAGTTTTACCACTGGTTTGCATCTTGAGGTAAACCGTCTATTTACATTCTTGAATTCAATTTAATTTAATTCAGTTGTATTTGTATAGCGCTTTTAACAGTTGACATTGTCGCCAACATTTTTCCATAACTCCTCTACATCCCTAATGTGCAAGCCTGAGGGTGTTGCTTGACCGTAGATTTTAATGATGATAGGTCTACCTCATGGAGACTGTTCTTGATGTGCCCAGACGTTGTGAAGGTAATTCCCTTAATTAAGTAAACAGTTATACGATCATCTACTTGAGTTGGTGTTTGTAGTCTTCCAGGTTTTTTTGGTGTTGGTGAGCTCACTGGGGTAGATTGTTGATTTGGACACTCCTAAATTTTCTGATATCTCCTGATTGGCCTGGGTTTTTTTTCATCCTAATGATGGCCTCCTTCACTTAGATCACTAAGTTTTAATTAAATGTAAATTCAACTGTAACAATCAACACCAGACATTTTATTTCCTGAATTAGTCATGAAATAATGAGGAAACATGCATCAATTAGTAAAGAAATCAGTCAATTGTCCAGTTGTCCCTACAGTCTTCCCTGTCACTTACCATGACATAAGCCAATCATGGGCTTCTGACCCATGCACACTAAATGGGAAGAATGGCGTTTTCCTCTAAGCGTATTATTCCATCCCCGATGTTGCATGAGCAGCAGTTCGGAAAGATGCAGTTGGCTGGCGTAACATGATACCCTTCGATCTTCCTGATTAGTATGTGTGATATATGGGATATTTTGTGGGTAGGAATTAGCCATGACTAAATAATGGGAGAAAATTAGATATTTTGAAAATTAGATAAATAAAATGGAATCAGACACAATGTCTTTCTGAAATTATTTGCTTAATTCTGTACATGAAATGTCAAAACATTATGCCCACCTCTGGTAGAAATTTCATTAAAATCTGCCCATAAAGTTTTGCCACAACAAATAACAAAACACACAAACTGAAGATAATACATAAACTTCTTAGTGGAGGTTACAGTGCAATAAATGTTTTGTGAAAGTTTGACAAACAAAATAAACGTGATAATGTTTTTATGAACTTACTATATACACTGCCCGGCCAAAAAAAGGGTTGCACACACTAATATGTTTTTGTTTTGCCTTTTTAGCCTTGTTTACAGCATGTAATCACCATGCCATTGTTTCAACAAAATTAAGCAACACAACATTTATTTCCATCGTTTCACCCACGTCTTGAATTGATGAGGGTCACGTACAGAAAACTTTCATTAGGGTTAAGGTCAGGACTCTATGGTTCCAATACTTATGTGAAAATGATTCCTCATGATCCCTGATCCACTCTTTCATTATTTGAGTGCCCATTTTATATCCGTGCCATCGCGGAAGAAAAAGTCCATTGATGTGATAACCTGCTCATTCAGTACATCCAGGTCTTCAGCTGACTTCATTTTATTGTCGTATTAATGTTGCTGAGCCTCGACCTGACCAATTGGAGCAACAATGCCCAGAGTGTGTGACTTATTTTTTGGCCAGGCATTGTGTCTCCACTGTTAGTTATTTATCTGTTTTGGTCATATATCTTGTTAAATGAAAGTATGTGTTTATAAATAATACTATGCACACATGTACAAAATAAAGCCACTTTATGTAGTGCTTTGCAATTAATATTTTTTTAAAATAATGATTTTATTTATAGATTACATTTATATTATACCTTAGTGTCTTCAGTGTTTTTTGTCCACATTTTATAATTACTTGACCGTATATTGCTATAAAATGTTATATTTCGTACATAGTTTTTGAGAGACTGACTGTCTTATGCAGGTGTCCAGTCATATCCAGGTGCTGGCGCGGAGGAAGGCTCGGGAGATACAGGTGAAACTGAAGGTAGTGGCTCCCCTGAGATGGATCCACCTATTACCAAATTCTCACCCCTTCTTCATATTTAGCTTTCTTTATAAGTTTGACTGTGGTCCTAGTTCATCCATGATTTGACATTTGATCATGCTTTGACCTCTAAGTACACATGGGTCAAGTTCACCCTCCTACAGTTTCCTATCTTTCCTCTGACGCTTTCATGTCTTTTATTGCACAGTATAGTTCTCTCACACTCCCACTGGCCATCAGCCATCATAGCCCAGCTGTCAGAGCCCAGAGCTGGTCACAAGGCTACCACTGACAGGCCTTTTAAATACATTTCTGAAACGGAGAACAGTGACAGACACACACACATGCCCATACGAAGGGTTACGATTGCACCCTTGGTCCATGCAGAAGAATGCATCGACTTGTCATGTTTCAAAGACTCGAGATCTCCTAAACCATGGCATGAGCGGCTTGTTTTAAGCCTTGCATGTTGTTGACTAATAAATATATACTCACGTTGCCACCGATCCTGTTATGATCGGTTTAGTCTTCTAGATCCATAATTAATTAAATGAGAATTCTACACATAGAGCTTCACACAGAGCTGTGGATCAGGATTTGCAGCTGGTCCAGAGACAGTGTTTTTCCACTTGATGTTTTCCAAGCCGGTCTGGGGTTTCATAATGCTGGAGCTCTGAGCTCTTAGTTTGACCTCCAGGAGTAACAGGCAGCTTGTCAACACAAGCTGCAGTCTGGCAGGGGCATAAAGTTTAAATTCCTTCTCTGAAAGGCTCACAGCAGGATAAGGACTGCTTCATTCAGGAAGAGAAACGTACACACCAACTTACTTATGTGGTCTTGCTGAAATTGTGGCTTTAACAATTCAATTTAACTTTGTTTACTGCATTTATATACATTCGTGAGACGAGTCTTGTGTTGAAAATACTTCCAAAAGTAGAAAATGGAAATGTAAAATCCATAAACGTTATACACAGCCATGTTTCTGATTAAAATGGGCCTGAATTTGAGTGGAGGTCTCGGCGAGGGAATTTCTGTGTGGAATTTGCATGCCCCCCCCCCCTCCCCTCGCAATTATGTGGGTTTCCTCTGGGTACTCCGGTTTCCTCCCACAGTCCAAAGAAATACACATTCCAGATTGCCCATGGGTGTGTCCATGGTGAATATGTGTGTGTATGTGTTGGCCCTGTGATGAAATGAGGATCTGTTCATTGTGAATCCCACCTTCACCCAGAGTCGGCTGGGATGGGCTCGGTCTCCCAGTGACCCTAGTAGGATTAGGGTGATTCAGCAAATAAATAAATGAATGAAGGATGGGTTAAAACTAGCTATTTTAGCAGAATTTTTGAAGTACTTATATAAATTTCTAATATTTTTGTAACAAATGTACAAAAAAACCCTAAAGTATAATATTTACCAATTTAAATGTTAAACATTAGATATGAATTAAGACTGTTTGGTTCAAGGCCAGTGTTTTGGCACAACATGGTGATTGGCAAGTAGTGCCCTGGTAATGTCACTGTTGTCTACTGGGTTTCTTGAAAGGACCAGGCAGCCAAAGACAAGGCCCTCCAGAGCATGGCCAACATGTCATCAGCTCAGATCATCTCTCCTACCGCCTTCCAGAACAAAATGGCCCTGCAGAGCCTCTCTCGGCCAACGTACCCAACTGCTGGCGGGGTGAGTTAGGCAGGAAATTGACTCGACTTTTAATTATGTCTGCACCCAACATCTTCAAAACAAGCTCTTTTTATTTCACTATGGTGGAAAAGTTTGAGAATTGCTTGACCACATATCATGTAGAGTACCATGCATGATAAACCTTGCCATTTATGAATAGAAAACCATGTGAAAGTGTAATCATCACCTGATCCTCTTATAGTTCTGGCATGGAGCACTTCCTGGTCAACCAGCACCAACAGAGGAGTAAGTAATATTTTCTAAATTCATCATTTAAGGCTCAGTGAAATGATATTTGCAGGGAAAGTTACAGGGCGTTTCAAAAACCACTTCTATGATTCTTGTGTTTTCACAGCATCAAACCATTTTCGCAACAGAACTACGTCATGCAGGCTACAGGTCCCTCCATCACAGGTCTGTCTGCCATTTACACTTAGATTAATACAATATGAAATATTGACAGAACTGTTTGTATAATACATTTTGGTATTCCTTTGCAGGTTATGAGAGTGCATCAGGTCTGTCTATGTCCCCAAGTGCCCCCCCTTGGCAAGGTAGAAGTATAGCTAGCTCTAAGCTGCGGATGTTGGAGTTCTCTGCCTTTCTTGAGCAACCACAAGATCCGGAGAATGTGAGTCTATGGATTTAACTGTAATATGTATATATAACATTAAAATGAGTTATAAGATTTCATGGTAAGATTCTTGTTGTTGTGTTAAGCCTTATGTTGCTCTCTGTTCTGATTTGAGTAGTTCAACAAGCACTTGTTTGTACACATTGGTCAGTCAAACCCGACATACTCCGACCCTTACTTGGAGGCTGTGGACATCCGGCAGATCTATGATAAATTCCCTGAGAAGAAAGGTGGACTGAAGGAGCTGTTTGAGAAAGGACCAGCAAACGCCTTCTTCCTTGTCAAGTTCTGGGTAAGACCTTAATTATCTAAATAAATAAATAAATAAACAAATAAAAAGTTCAATAAATAAAAAATGAATGCATCCACCCTCCAGTTACTGATGGTAGTAAATTGAATTATCAGCTTATCAGGCTTTTATAATGTATGAAAGGAAAGACTGTGATATCAGACCTGAGAAAAAAATAAGTTGAACTTAATGACCCTCTTGTTCTTGCTCACTTTGGTCATGCGTGATAAACTCTGAGAGACATGAGCATATATAATGGGGGTTGAACACATCTGAGCTCATATAGGATTGGTTGTGCATTGGTGTTGAAGTGTTTTCTTTACACTAGCCAAGCAGACAGTTGTCCAGAGGACATAAAGAGAGGGAGGGTGGGATGTTGTAGATCCCTAGAGCCTTGGCTTGGGGAGAGTGACAGGTTCTACTTTTTCAGTGGAGAAATCTGAGCTTGGCCACCTGTCCCTCTCACTGTTACACCATCCCACAACACACGCACCCACCTATTAATAGAACCATCAAGCCTGGATAGATAGATAGATAGATGGATAGATGGGGAGATAGACAGACAGACATTGTCAGAGTTTGATATATCTATGAGCTCATATAAGAAACACCTGATGATACATTTACATGTGAGGTAGTTGTATTGATTTTAATGTAGCAGGAGTGAATAGTATACTTTATACACTAAATTGCTGTTCAAAGTGTCTGTTGTTACTAAAGTAATAGGGGTTACAGAAACTGTGGGTGCGCAAAAAGACATGTACACTACATAATATGGAGCCAAAATGCACAATCAGACTAGTCTGAGACCAAAGATTAGTCTGTAAAGGAGTTTTAGTATCCAATACCCAATAATAATGTAATTTCTCATTTCATTTCAAGTTTTGAACAAAATCCTCTCTAAGAAGTCTAAACCAGTGAGTGTTTCTCCATAAACTCATAAGTATGGGTCATGACTTGGGCGTCCACATGCACAGGTCGCCATGACAACACTGACAGGTCTCCTGTGGTACTCCAAAGCTATGGCATTCTAGATTAAATTTGCACACCGGCTATGGCCACTGTCTCGCACTGCGCCCCACGGCCATGTCCTAACGGATCACCTCACGCTTTTGAAGTGCCGCCGCAATCAGATTTGAGTCGGCCGTGCTAAATTGTTACACAGGGAGCTGGGCAGCGTAACGCAATTTTGAACGTTGCGGGATGTTGATTGTAATTGGATGAATTCCCTCGCAGAAAGAGAGAGAGCATGGGTTCAGCTGAGAAATGAAGATAAATGAGGGAATAACCTAGCACAAGGAATAGAGATGGAAGAGCAGTGCAGGGAGGAGAAAGGTGTCAGGGGGATTATAATGGGGCATTAAGAGGCAGGGAGCTAGAGGGGAAAAGGTGAACCTACTTTGAGTGTGCGTATTTAAGGGCTAAGATAAGGACAGCATTTGCTGTAACCCAAACATCTGGCAGGTCACCCTATTGTTAACATCATCATGGATCTGGGTCATTATTGCACATTAATGGAAAATCTCCTAATCATTCCGATATCGGAGTGGGTAGAAGGACTTCACAGTTATGTTGTTTACTCAGAGCATCTTACGTGATGGTGCATAGTACAAAGTCCGGACATAAGTAAATAGACAGACAAAATTTCAGAATGAACATTTGCTGGTCGAAGAAGAGGCTTGTGTCTTGCTGCTCGGCCTTAATAGCCCATTTCATAAAGATAACGCCTAACAGTTTTTGAGCTGGTTTGGATGTCTTCTGCAATGTCCCTGGTCTTGGATCAGGGATTTTTCTCCACTGTTCACTTCACAAAGCAAAGACATCTTTCTGATGGTCCAGGTCGATCGTTGACCATTGACGGTCGTGGAACCGTGGTGGTCTTACCTTCACTAATGAGCTGCACAATCACTTGGTATGCCGTTGACAGAGGAATATTCAAATTGTTGGCTATTTGTCACTGGCTGTCTTTCTCAAGTTGTACGTAGACGGACAAGCAGCCGACACTCCCAATCCGTCAAAGACCTGATTAGCTCTTCTGGGCTTGTTGTGCCAGTGTCCTGTATTAGGATGTCAACCATATCTATACTCATAAAAAGGTTCAAGATCTCAATATTTATTGTTTTTTTATATATAGAGTTTGGCTAGAAGCAAGGTAGATGTTTTATTTTTCTCGCAGGTCCAAACACCCCCTACCACGTCAGATTTTTTTGTTAAAAAATGTCTGGAGATGGATTATTCTGGCCTAATTTGGAACAAAGTACAACAGGACCACCAACAGTTATCAGAAAATATAAGTAGTGAGTCTACAGCTGATTTCTTTCAAGCCCAGATTATAGATTCAGTAACACTTGTGTCAATGATTCCCTAAAGTAAAACGCCTCTTAGATTTATGTGCATGTGGGCTCATCATTTTTAATCTACTTCACACTTACCCTTATCAGAAATTCCCAAGAGTGTCCATGACCCTGTTGTTGGATTACTGGTTGTCCTTCTTTGAACCACTCCTTTAAACACTTTATGCTTTCCCATTGTTCCTGCTTACAACACATCTACTTTGAGAACTGATTGTTTACTTTGTGCCTAATATACAGTGAGCTGCCATAACATTAAAAACATTATGAGCACTGAGAGGTGAATAGCAGTGATTTTCTTGTTATCGTGGCACCTGCCAAGGAGTGAGATGTATTAATCAGAAAGTGAATATTCAGTTCTCGAAGTTGATGTGTTAAAAGCAGGAAAAATGAGCAAGTGTAAGGATCTGAGAGACCTTGACAAGTGCCACATTGTGTTGGCTAAGTGACTTGATCTATTCACCTCCAAAATGTCAGGGCTTGTGGGCTGTTCCAGTACATCTGGTCTGATCACACAGAAGAGCTAATGTAGCACAAACTGCTAAAATTGGTAATGTTGCTATGATGGAAAGGTGACAGCAGCTTGTTGTGTTTGTATAATGTGCTACATGTGAAAAAACACTTAGTTCGCTGATAAGGAAAAAGCATCTAACCAATGGGTTGCTGTTGGAACATCAAGGAAAACCTATAGCATCCGTCCGTCCCTCCATCCTTCCGGTGTACGTGTACACATGGGAACCCTGTGTTATTAGTTGAAATTTTCATATCTCAAAAACGTAAAATGCAAGAAAAATTTTCCGGGAAACAGTAATATAAGGAATAAGAGGTGTATAACACTCAGCTCATGTAATGTGACGTCATTGTTAATGATATGACATAAATAAACACCTAATGATATTCGTGTGTTATTGAAATTTTCTCTAAACCTATGGTTTCTAAATGGTGCACTTTACATGTCGATACTACGAATGCGTGCTTGGTTACCTCATTTTTATTCCCTTCTATACACAAGTAATTAAGATACATTTATAGATAAAGAGAGAACAAAAATTATTGCCAGTATTGTTATGGTCTTGATATATCTTTATGATATCAGGAATATTTTAAGCAATTTTGAACCCTTCTATTCCCAATAAACAAACTGTATCTGTGAACTGTTAACACCAGCCCGTTCTGGAGGCTGATTTGACTTTGCAGTCTTTGCACAGACAGCACTCTCGTTCTCCATACAGATCTGGTAGTGGTGTAATTCATGTTCCAAAATGCATTACAAGCACAAACCTGAAGACAGATATGTTTGCTTAATACCATTTAGGTCACCTTTAGCTGAATTATGCCTGACTCAATGCACACTGTGCACCTGTTGCACTGCAAAGCAGATATTGTATACAGAATTGCTGAAATGATTAAAGCCCTTTCGTGTCGGTGCAGGCGGACCTCAGCGTGAACCTCCAGGACGACAGTAGTTTTTTCTATGGCGTTTCAAGCCAGTACGAGAGCTCAGAAAACATGATCATCACTTCCTCCACTAAAGTTTGCTCCTTCGGCAAGCAGGTGGTGGAAAAGGTGGAGGTAAGAAATGAGAAGGTGAGAGTGAAGCATGGAGGGCAGTATTGCCACAGGCTTCAGTACATGTAGATTATTAAAGATATTACAGTAATCAAATCATGACATCTCACGTAAGTTATAGCACACTTATGAATCCTGGAACAATTACGTTTCCTCAGATATACTCATAGATTTAAGCTTAAACACTTAATGTACTGTAAGTTCTGATTATGATTAGCAAGATAAGCAGTCACCTTCCCTCTTTCTCTCTTCTCAGACGGAGTATGCACGGTTTGAGAACGGCCGCTATGTATTTCGAATCCACAGATCGCCCCTATGTGAATATATGATCAACTTCATCCACAAACTCAAACACCTACCAGAGAAATATATGATGAACAGTGTACTGGAGAACTTCACTATACTACAGGTAAACACTCCCAGAAAGACAAAAGTAGTCTCTGCAACGTGTGTCTTAACAGACGTACTAATTTGAAGCAAAGCCAAATACAGCACTTGAGGCAAATATTGTACTGTTATGAGGAATTCCTGTAGCTCATCAATAACTAACCCTGTAAGTGTGGCATTTAACTTTGCTAAGCAGAGAGAGGCACATTGATTCTGATGGAAATTAGGCCAATACCCCAGCAACAGTGTGTTCCTAACAACAGTTCTAGAACACTGGCGTCAACTGTGTGAGCCTCTGCCCACACACTGTGACTCTGAGACAATGATCCACTGAACATGCATTGAACAGCATAGGAGACTCACTCATGGCTTCCAGTGCCCTCTCAATAGTCTGATTTAGCCAGATTGAGACAAAAACAGACAAACGAGCACACATACAGTGGCTGGCATAAGTTTCCGTCTCTTACATTTTGGATTTAGTTGGGATTATGATGTAAATATACACAAAACAGGATTCAATTCAATTCAATTTCAATTCAATTCAGTTTTATTTGTAAAGTCTTGCTTGTCACCCATGCAGCTTTACATAGTAAAATAAAATTTAAAAAAATAACTTCAACATTTCTTCTACAAACCCCACACATCCCTTATGAGCAAGCCTGTGGTGACCGAGGCAAGGAAAAACTCTCTTGGTTGAATGAGGAAGCAACCTTGAAAGGAACCAGGCTCAAAAGGGAAACCCATCCTCATTTGGGTGAAACCAGATAAAGATACAAACCAGAAACTAGATAACAATACAAAGTTGTATCAAAAACTTGTTTAACATGAAGTCCTGTTGGTTATACCACAACTGTAAATCATTTTTGTAAAAGGGTTTATATCACCAGCAGTGAAAAGTCATCTTCACAGTCTCAGAGTGCACATCTAGGTCCATAGGGATCATCATCAGCAGGAGCGAGGGGCTTTCAAGATGAGCACTCTACTCAGCAGCAGCACATCAGGACAGACCACAGGATTCAGAAAGCAGGAGGATCAGGAACACTGGCATCCCGGAAGAAGCATGTGTACCTCAGCAAAAAACACAGAGAGAGAGAGAGAGAGAGAGAGAGAGAGAGAGAGAGAGAGAGAGAGAGAGAGAGAGAGAGAGAGAGA